>JBAGKK010233032.1:0-43656 GCA_037177015.1 Euceroptres primus | reverse complement strand
TAGACTTATATATCTTTTCGAAAATCCGTTATCTCCTATTTTCAATTGAAAATATTAAAAGACGACTGTGACTATTTGTATCGCTTGGGGGGTGAGAGCAACAAAATTCAAAAAAAAATTTGGACCTCCCTAATGCACATTCAGTGCTGCCGGAGTCCCAAAATTCGAAACAGTGACTTTATTCTTTAGAGGGCTATACATAAAGTTCATTTATTTATTACTAGGGAGTTTCGTATGAAACGCAACTACATTCATGTTACAGCTGGGAAGTTGAAATTTATCGAATTCTCATTTTGAGAATCTTGACAAATGAACTGCAACAAAATTAGCACCCGCGGTTTTCTGTGTGCTAAACAAACTTCGAACCAAGTTATTTCATACGCTTTTGCAGATAAATCTCACATTCCCCGTGAATATTTATTGAAAATAATGAAATTAAAATCAAGCTCTGTGGTTCAGCGCAGAATTTCCCATTTACAAAGTTTCAAACAAAATGAAAGGAATATATATTTGCCATGAATAACCCGCAAAAACTATAAATTGAATCTTTTCTCTAATTAAATTTTTAAATTCTAATATCGGATATTATATTACAGTAACAGCACAAATTGAATCTATTCATTTTACCCTATTTTTAACCATCGTCAGGGCGATTCGTGGAAATAGAAAATATTTGAAGAGTGCCTTTATGAGGAAACGTAGAGCAGCTTCATTTAGTGAAAATGTGTTGGAGCTCTAATTGGAGAAACAGCGGTGTTCGTCTATCGGAAATCCAGTCTGGAGTTGCCCCAAAATGAAAAGAGCGGCATCGCAGTGCGAAGAGTCGAGTGTACGGCTTACGGCTGAATTGGACACGTTCGATCGTCCTCTCCAGAATTAACTGTCGTAATCTAATCAGTAGGATCAGAGGAAGTTTCCTCTCGAGAGAAGAAGTCTGTTCAGGATCATAGGAAGTTTTCCGTCGTCGTTGCAGTTACTCTGCCTTCGAACCTGCCATCGAAACTGCTTTCTGATCTTGTTTCCTTCTTCTCTCTCTTTTTCTCACTTGCCCCTTTCATCTTCTATTACACGTCATGCATCTGGATCCCCAAGGGCTGTAACTACACATAAAGATATGATCGAGTATTAAAAGTTCAACTTCCAATCTGTTTTCTTCAATTGAAAACTGACAAGAAAGTTTCCCTACTCAATATCATATTTTCATATTGCAAAATTGAAATTGACAAATGAAGTAATTCAATTCTGCATCTTATCAGTTCAGAACTTTTCCATTGTACAGTTTTTATCTATAGTGAACCTTCCAAGTTGAATAAAGATTCTTTCTAAACTTAAATCAGTTAAATTTTATCGAGAATCAGGAATTTCACAGATTCTCAGTCATTTTAGCTATTTCAGTCACTACTAGGGTACTCCAGAATAAGTTTTCTTTGATAAAGGAACGCGATCCCCCCCCCCCAATTTGTGTGGTTTTCGAAAAAAGAAATTGCGTTTTTTTTCTTTTTTCAATATTAACCCCTGCTCCCGGGCCTTTGAAGATAACGTGGAATTTTGCTCATTTTCCGAAAAAATGGCAAAAATAAATACTTGTTATTAACTTTCTGCAAATTAAAGTTTAGTCGCTTCTTAAGGAATGTTCAATGAATAATTTTCACCAAGTAACCTTTAATTTTGAACCATCTAATCCCTTTAGACGGGTGCCCGAAAAATGCCCCAAGAAATGTAATGTAACAATTTTATGTAAAATTCATGCTAAAAATGCGAATTTGGGAATTTTTTCAACATGAATTAATCTTAAATGATGAGTTATAAAATTTCAAGTATTTTTCTAACTTATTTTAAATTGTTTAAACAATTGTTGTTTCATAACAAATTTTATTTTCCCTATAAAGTTAGTTTTTTCCCTATAAGTTAGTTTTTTCAGGAATTAATGACACAGCAAGGTAATGCTGAGAATAATATTTTTTAATTCAGAATGATTTTAATTTTTGTTTCTTACTGTTCAAATTATTTTTAATTATTTTTGAAAAGGAGAAAAAATTTATGTCGACCCGAGTTCGAACCGGGAGCCCAAAAATTAAGATCATTCTGAATTATTAAAACACTGTTCGACAACCTAACATCTTAATTATGAATAATATTTTTCGTTTAAGACATTTTTAAATTGTTTAAACAATTTAAAATAAGTTAAAAAATTGTTTAAACAATTTAAAATAAGTTAAAAAATTGTTTAAACAATTAAAAATAAGTTCGAAAATTGTTCAAATAATTTAAAATAAGTCAGAAAATTGTTTAAACAATTTAAAATAAGTTAAAAAATGCTTAAAATTTTGTCACTTATCGAATAAAAATAATTCATATTGAAAAAATTCCAAAATTCACATTTTTAGCATGAAAGGGGTGGTCAAAATAAAAAATTATTTGCTGGAAACTATTCATTCAACATTCCTTAAGTAGTGACTGAACTTTAATTTTTAAAAAGTTAATAACAAATAGTTATTTTCGCCATTTTTTCGAAAAATAAGCTTTCCTTATGCAAAATCCCATATTAATTTCAATTTCGCCATTTTTTCGAAAAATAAGCTTTCTTTATGAAAAATCCCATATAATTTCAAAGGCCCAGGGGCACGGGTTAATATTAAAAAATTAAAGAAATTAAAATACACAATTTCTTTTTTCGGAAACCACACAAAATGAGGGGATCGCGTTCCTCTATCATCAAAAAAAAATTTTGTAATGCATTTTTGGACCACCCTAGTGAATACTGAATTTTTGCAGTAGATACTTACAATTTTAATATTCACAGTAGATTAAGATCTTTTCAGTGATGATTAAAATTGAGTGCGAAAATAGAGAAAAAACTCGCTGAAATAAATTAGTAATTTATTAACAGAAAATCAGCAATTCTGTTCCAAGAATTTTTTAACATTTTGCGTCGCATACTTTCAAACCAGTTTTTACAGATATTATAATATAAAGTAAATCCAGATTTTAAACTGTTGAAAGTCAAGAAACTAGGACATTTTGTCCATTAAAAGAAATGAGCATTATGGACTAGTCTCTCGAACCTTTGACTTTCATGTTTCCCGCGTTTCATCCTAATTTTTCCTGAAAGTCATCGAATGTCGAATGATGAATACTCTTCAGAATTTCAAAAAAAGAGCATATTTCAAAATATTTCACGTCATTAAGTTTCTTTGTTTGTATTTAAGAAAAAAACACTAAATATGTCGCCTCCACAACTTGTTCTGTTTACAAAATCTTTTATATTTTAAGTTATTTATCATGTTATAAACAATTCAATGACAAAACTATATTAAGATTGTTTTGTTTAGAGAAGCATAAAAAACATGGCCTTATTGATAAAAATCATATCTGCGTACTTTAAATTATTTATATTCAAAGCGTGTCCCTCATTTTTTGTGTCGCCTCCACAATAGGTCTAATTTAAATAAAAAATACTGATGAAACAATGTTAAAATGTTTTTATAAACTGAAATTGAAAGTTTATAGCTTCTTAACATATTCCCTTTATTTATTCCCTTTTTTCTGTTTTATTATTTTCAATTATATGAACATTCAGAATTGTGCAAAAAATAAACTTTGAATGAAATTAAGTGTCGCTCCACCAATCCATGCTACACCAATGAAAATTTCATTATTTAAAAAAAAAAGTGATTACAATATTGTCCCGGTATCCTCTAGAAGCAAAAAAAGTTGGAAAAGCAAAATTGTTTATTTTGCTTTTAATCTGCAACTTTAACAATTTTTCATAACCAAAATTGTCGCCTCCACAATAATTTAATTTTTCAAGCAGCTCGAATATGGTATAGTAAAAAATTTTTAAAAATAATAATCGTTCACTGTCTTTCGCTGCCCAAGAATCTTTTAACCTATCAATTTGTTTTCGTAATAAGTTTCTTAATTCTGGTAATTATTTAACAATTATTAAAAATAGAAAATTACTAGAAAGGCTATTTATCAGAGTTCTATAATTTCACCTTTGGCTCTATAGGTATTACCATGGTTTGATCAAATAAATTATTTGATTGCATTTTAATTCAAAACTCAGTTTGTCATAGCAGCAACAGGTAACCGCAAAGCACTTGTTTTTGACCTGGACTCAGAGAAAACTTATTTTCAACTTTAAAAAATCGAGTTTTAACATCTTTTTCTTAATTCGATATGAAAATTTGTTTATATTAAAAACCATTTTTCTGTTTAGAAAAAAGTTTCTTTGATTCAAACAAAATTTTTTTTATTTAAATAATTTTTGTTTGGACGACTAAGAACCATTCATAATCGAAAAATAAATTTTTCTGAACAGTACCAAAGGAATAAAAAACATATTTTTTTTCCTCACAGCAATGTATATTTTGCTACCCCATATTTTTATGTTTTTAATTTATTCATGTTTTTAATTTAAAAAATTTTCTTTAATTATATAAAACAACTTTTTTCGGAGTGAATCTTTTTCTGACTAAATCTTTCAATTTACATGTGTATTTTTACATATTTATAATAATCACTGGCATGGAGTTTAACGTTTTGTAGAGACACTCTTCTTATCTTTTAAGGACAGACATTCCTGACTTTTTACTAACATTTATTTTCACTCTTAAAAATCAAAGGTTCGAGAGAATAACCCATATAATGAAGGTTTTTAATGCTTCATTGAAATATTTTGAAACAAGTCAATCCGAGAATGAAATTAAATTAAAGTTGAACTCTATTGAAATGAAGTCTATGTTTTAAATAATCATATCTACTTTTAATATATAAATATAATCTGCCTTTTACATTTGCGGATAATGCATCAATATTGTGAGCATTAACAGGTTCTTGTTTCTGATATTACACATCAGTGGTTCTGTAACATCATAATATTTTGTACACGACCGAATGAGCGGTAGATTTAACAGGACGGTGAACCGTACATCGTGTGGTAAATCAATTTGATATGCTGAGTATAATAGAGGCCTTGGAAAAGGTTTTTGAATGGAAATTGAAACACATTAAATAACGGATTGCAAATTTAAGCATTTTGTTGGTAAATCGTCATAAGCTTGTTAATTATACAGATCCATCAAACAGAATCTGATATTTTTTCATGATTTACTAATTGTATATCAAATGTAGTAATATGTCAACTAATATATAAATTAATATATCAATTAATATATAAACTAATATATCAACTAATACATAAACTAATATATCAACTAATACATAAACTAATATATCAAATAATACATAAACTAATATATCAACTAATACGTAAACTAATATATCAACTAATATATCAATTAATATATCAACTAATACATAAACTAATATATCAACTAATATATAAATTAATATATCAACTAATACATAAACTAATATATCAACTAATATATAAATTAATATATCAACTAATACATAAACCAATATATCAACTAATATATAAACTAATATATCAACTAGTATATAAACTAATATACCAACTAATATATCAGATAATATACTAAAAAACTGATATGTTAGAAGTAATAGAAATTGGTTATAAAGTGAAAATTCCAAGGAAATGAAATTCTGTTGAATAAACCAAGACAGCTTTCTGACATAAAACATTGTTCCTTTGCCATCTGATCTAAATTCAAAACAAGCCGATGTAGCAATCTGAGAGAAAGTCACTCCCAAAACCGTTCGTTTTCGCAACTGCGATTCTGTCGAGACCAGGAGGTAAATTTGTCGTTCGTTTTGCGAGAAGGATGTGCATTTCAAGTGAAGCTTAAATCACGTACGAACCTGTGGTACCTCATCGGGTTAGTTGTCAACGAGAGCAGGAAGTAGAGCGTGAGAACCACTGAGAAAAGCTCCAAGGCAAATCTTGATGTTCTGTAGGTCATGGAATGAGTCCTTCTTTATTGGTAATTTCATTTGCCGAAACATTTTTTTCACAAAAAGTTAAATTTTATTCACAATGGTCTAGATTCTTAAATCTACGATTGATCTCAAAACTATATATTACTTCAAAAAAGTAACTTTTGGGTGGAGAAATTAACTTAATTAACTAACTAAGGTAACTTTTGGGTTGAGAAATTAACTTAACTAATTAACTTTTGATTTATCCCATCAAGGGCTGAAATTCTTCCAGTCGATAAAAAATACTTTTATCACATCTTTTTTAGGACAATTCAGCAATTTAATACTTGAGAAAAATTTTTATTTAGTTTCATAGCGTACCTTAAGCTGATTAGCTTCCTTTGGTAAATTGGCCATAGATAATGCAATTGAAGCAGCATTAATGTTGAAAATTTTGATTGAGTGGATTAATTCTAGTTTTGAATGGATATAGAGAAGGAATCGATAGTCGACTGAGAGATGAAAATCTGTTCCTTGACACTCTACCTATATGTGAATGATCGATTAATCAGAGTCCGTCTGCGATTATGACGTGCAGATTTTTCTGATATATGATTCGTTTGAGATAAAAATTTAAGACCTGAGATTTAGTGCGACAAGTCGGATGACATTTTTAGTCAACGTTATCTGCAGTACGTAAAATTTATCTATAATAGACTTTAACCGTAATAATCTTTTTAAATATCTTTAAATCAAAATTTCTTTCTAATCTAATGAATATTTTTATTTAAGAAATTCAAAAAATAAGTGTCTGGTCATTTAAATATCTAAACTAGTATTTTGTATTTTGTGTGAACTTCATATTCTAGTGTTTTATATGAAGGGATATGAATATGATATATGAAGTGATATGAAAAACTGCTGAATTTTTCTGTATATATTTGAAAACATGAGAATGACAACTCGGTAAAGAGCATTTGAAGTTGGCCCCTAAATTAGGTTATTTTAACTATTACTTGGGGGCCAACTTCAAATGGTTTTTAATGAGTTGTCATTCTCATGTCTTCACTTGAACTTAGTGCATAGAAAAAACTGGAGGTTCCTTTTTATTTCAGTTCTAATGGAACATAGGGAAATCACGTAAAAAGTGATGCCCTCTATGATGTTTCCTTTTTGTTGCATCACCGTTGGAACCCGAAAATCGATTCTAATTAACACTTCAGTTCTTTTCTGTGTGAAATAAAAACTTGAATGCCATCAAATTCAAATATAAATTCGTAATCATCCTAAATTTAGTTGAATGTACTTGACAGTTAATTCGGACATAAATTAATAAATTTCAAGCCAAATGTGTACTTGACTTTTCAAGAAAATACAAGAAACAAATTTGATTTCTCAACAAGTTCAGAGTGGAGGAACTTTCGGAATTTCGAAATCAGCTTTGCCATAAAATATTCTTAAGACTTTAAACTTTACGAAAATACAGAAAAAAATAATAATTTGTTGAAAAGTTTAAGGTGGCTGGACTCCTTGAAATATTATAAAACAAGTGTGGCGCGGAAAATTTGCGCAACCTTGTACAGTTTCCCGTTAATAAAATCGTCGGATTAACACCTGTTGGTTTAAAATTCGGTGCTCCGTTTTCTCATTTGTTATCGTCGCCTCGTTATGTGTACTTTGCTTACGTCTTAAGAAGATTCACGTCTGCGACGCGTGCTTGTGTTGATAACGAGTTGCCATAGGAATGCGCTTACACGAAGAGGCTCGACGCCTAGTACTTGCGAGATACATGAACGGAATAATGAAATCCTTAGCTAAATGTATCTCTGAGATTCACTGAAACTGTTTTGGGAACTCTCTATGATAATTTCAGCTCAAAATAATCGTTTTGCTTTAGTAATCTTTTAGCACTTTCCATGTATTTTTTTTAATGTTGTTAATTTAAAGCGAATTCTTATTATTAAAGCGAATTTCCATCACAGCAAATTGTAAGCAGAGATCACAGTCAGTCCCCTACTCTCCTTTTTTCCCCTATTGTTCCTGATTTTCTCAAGATCCTCTAAAATCCCTATTTTTGAGAATTTTCCCTCTTTTCCCCTTTTTTTGTTCAAAGTTCCGATGAATTTTCCAAGAATTATAATAAATAGAAACTTACGATTTTGAAAAACGCGTGCCACAATATAAAAACCTTTTAGAAACTTACGACTTTCAAAAACGCGTGCCACAATATAAAAACCTTTTAGAAATTCCAAGTCTTCTAGAATCTTCCAGAAACTTCAAAACTTTTCCAAAATTTTCTAAAATTTTCTAGATTGCCTCTATAAGTCTTCCGGACTCTTTCAATGTCTTTCAAATTTTCCATAATCAAATCTTCTAAACTCTTCCATAACCGTCTAGTCTCTTCTGGGCTTTCTAGAATATTGTTTTATATAATATCTTCTAACTTCTAATCTTCTAAGAATCTTCTGAACTCTTCCATAACCGTCTAATCTCTTCTGGGCTTTCTAGAATATTGTTTTATATAATATTAATAATATTTTTTTCTGGGTTCTCCTATAGTCTTATAAAATCTTAAAGAATGTCCCAAAATTCTTTAATATCTTAAAAAATGTGCTGGACTGTTCCAGAATCTTCTGGAATCGTCCAGAATTCTGAAGAATCTTTTAGAACCCTTTAAAATTTGCAAGACTCCCATAATCCTCAAGAATCTTTTAACTCTTTTAGAAATCTTCCTAAAATTCTCTAAACTTCTCGAAACCCTTCAAAAAAAGTGTGGAAGAGACTAGAGGATATTAGAAGTTTAGGGCAGAATTTAAAAGATTTTTGAGAATTCTAAAAGATTCTGAAACAGTCTAGAATATTTTGAAAAATCTTAATAGATTTTGGGTTGTATTTAAAGATTTTAGAACTCTGAAAAAGTCTGGTTATTTCTGTAAGAGTTTTAAAAAATCCTGGGAAATTTTAGAAGGTTCTAAACAATGTGGAGGGGTTTAGAAGATTCTGGGAGAATCAGGAAATCTGTAGAAGATTCTAAGACAATGTGAATAAATATTGTAAAAAGATCTTGAAAATTCTAGAGGATTTTGAAGGATTTTAGAAGATTGAACGAGACTACAAGTATTTGGAAAATTAAAAATAGGTATTCTAGAAGATTCTAAAAAGTTGTCGAAAGTTATAGAAGATTTGATGAAGGATTTTATTAAATCCTAGAAAGTTCTAAAGATTTTGAAAATCTATTTTGTGGAGAGTTTTTAGATTTTAGAAAGGAATCTAAGACTTAAATTTTGTTAGGTTTTGGAGAATTTTAGCAGACTCATTTCGAGTATTTTACGAGGGGTTGACAACTCGTGAGGTCAGGTGAAAACTTGTAGTGAAATCTCCTGAAGTCTCTTGAAATATCTGAAATTTTCTGAAATATCTAAAGTCACTTTAAGTCACTTAAAGTTACTTGAATTCACCTGAAGTCACTTGAATTCTCTTGAAATCTCCTGAAATATTTGAAGTCATTTGAATTCATGTGAAGTCACGTGAAGTCAAGTGAAATTACGTGAAGTCACTTGAAATCACCTGAATTCATTTAAAGTCACCAGGGCATATTCTAAGGAAATTTTAATACTGCCCGTCGGGCGAATGGCCTGCCTCGCGAGCTAAAAAAAAAGATAATCGAAGTCTGAATTTTGCAATATGGCGGAAATTTTTAGTGAGTTTCATTATTATTTTATTAAAAAATTTTAACACGGCCCTTTAGAATATGCCCTGGAAGTCACTTGAAATCACCTGAATTCATATGAAGTCCCTTGAATTCTTCTGAAGTTACTTGAAATCTCCTGGAATATCTGAAGTCATTTGAATTCACATGAAATCATTTGAAATCACCTGAATTCATATGAAGTCACTTGAATTCTTCTGAAGCCAATTGAATTCTTCTGAAGTCAATTGAATTCTTCCAAAGTCACTTGAAATCTCCTGAAATATCTGGAGTCATTTGAATTCACACGAAGTCACGTGAATTCACATAAAGTCACTTGAATTCTCCTGTAGTCGCTTGAATTCTCCTGAAGTCACTTGAAATCTCCCGAAGCCAGTGAACTCTTCTGAAGTCATTGAAATATTCTGAAATATTTTGAAGTCAGAAGTAGGTGACTCGACCGATCGGTCGAGTTGTCAACCCCTCGGAATTTGATTTGTTCAAAATTTAAAATGTTGGTAATTTTGTAATTCAGAAATTTAAATTCTTCTCAGCAATTTTAGCAGCCGAAAAGTTTTATGTCGTTAATTTAAATTAATTTTTACATGTCGTTACATTTTTTATTCAAAAATATTTGCTGTGGGAATTTCTCTTTCGTTAACTTCAACGTGTCATTCAAATTATTTTGCGGGAATACTATACAGCCTCTGATAATACTTTTATGATTTAATTGCTGGTTTAGTTGATCAATATAATTTACTTTTTAATGAAATTTGAATTTTCTTATAAAAATTTTGTATTTATTAGCTTTTATTAGCTTCCTTAGTATTTTTAAAAGAAACCATTTTTCCCCTTTTTTCTAAAAATAAATCCCCTCTTTTCCTTAAAATTGAACTACTAAACCGCTGTGATCCCTGCACACTAAATCCAGAAGTATCATTTTTAATCCGAAGTTGGATCAAAACGTTACAAATAATTGAAAACTACATTACTACTTCATAAAAATATCTATGTAGTGGTTATATAATTGTCAATTGTTTGTAACATTTGATATTTTTGGATTTAGTGTGTGTGTAAGATAAACTTTTGATTTTATGGGAAAAAATTAAAAAATGCCCTGGAAATTTGTTTCTTTGTTTGAAATCGCCACCCTCATATTTGATAATAAATTTTGAACTGGAGCCATTTGATGTAAATAATTTTAAAAAATGGATTTGAAATTTCAATGACCAGCTGATCAAATAATATACTCGTTAGTGAGGACTTGTGAAAGAAGGCGGAAGTGGCGATTAGATTTTGATTAGATCAAAGTTGGCGCTGAACGAATTACTTATCTAGCGACTGCAATGATTGACGAGCACAATTTCCGTTTTCAGTTGAGCGACGGCGACGGTTCAACATCAATGACAGGATCAAGGAGCTTGGTACCCTTCTACCTAAAACCAATGACCCGTGAGTACAATTTCATTTTTACCTCTATTCAATTTTTTCTATTTCTTCTGCTATTTACAAGTTTTTACCTTTATTCCATTTTTTCTATTTCTTCTGCTATTTACAAGTTTTTACCTTTATTCAATTTTTTCTATTTCTTCTGATATTTACAAGTCGTCCAAAAATACAGAAGCTTTCTAGGGTATAACTTGCAGTTTTTAACATTTTTTAACATTTTTAACATTTTTACACATTTTTACTTAAGACTGGAGATTTTAATAATAAATAAATTTAAAAGTAACTCAACATTACTTAAAATAACCATAAGGATTATGGTTATTTAAGATTATGGTTAATTTTCATCAGTCACAAAGTAAATTTATAATCGATGAACGTAAATCAGTGTTCGATTGAGAAATCGCTTTAAATCCTTACGAAAGCTTCATTTAGTATGTTCTCTCACTATTTAAAGTGTGGCATAAATGCAAAGCTTGTACAACTTATCAGATTTGAAGGATGCTAATAAAACTGGCAGTAATATTAATTTTAAATCGAACCACGATCTGTTAAAGACAATGTAAAAATAAATTTATCATCTGTCTCCGTTTATAATCTGTATTTATAAAAGAACCAAATCTTCTTAAAGGATTAATAGAATTTTAAATTTATTCTTTAACCTATTAATAACGAACGTTGAATGCTGATTATAATCTAAAATAATATTTGGAATATATTTTTTTCATTTTTTTTATCTTCCACTTTAGAATAAATTAAATTCCATTCTGTCAGAAGGGAAGGTAATCTTCACTCGTCGAATATATTTTGGAGATTATCGCGAACAACTAGGAGGCGTTTATTCCCGAGTTCCCTTTAACGAGTTCTGCTTTGCATACGAGAACGTATGAGTTGATCGACAATTTATCAATCCTTGCTCATAATCCATTTGTCAGTGTCGCGACCTGCAGGTCTTAAAAACTAGAATGCCCCACCTAATCTTCTGCACAACCTTTTCCATCAGTCGATCTCTCTGGAAAGTTTTATTAATTCTGATTATTATTATTTTTATTAAGTCAGCAAAAAATGTAGATATTTTATCCTTGATCTCTCTTAAAGTTTCACCAGACAATTATTTTTCTCTTTCTTAGTTTATTATTCTTTGACCATTATTCATTATTTATTACCATTATTTATTATTATTATCAGGATATATACATGGAAAAAAGTTCATTAAATTGTATAAAACTAGTTCTATAGTGGAAGATACGACGGGTAGTCTATTAAAAGGTAAAATTGTCTTGGTTGTACGTTGCGATGAACTATTCTACGAAATGTGTTAAAAAGTTCTATAAAATTTAAAGGCTGAGGCGACGTAATATCTATTAGAGGGCAGGATACGAAAATTGTAGAATATACTGTAAGAAAAAAGTATGGTAAATTTCCCGTACATGTATTGAAAGTAATTAACCCATACACGTATTGAAATTTTTCCATACAACGGTATGGGAAAATAGTCATAATGAGTATGGTACTTTTCCCATACCAGGTTAGTATTTTTCCCATACTTGGGTATGGGAAGATAGTCATAACGTGTATGGGACTTTTCCCATACCAGGTTAGTTTTTTTACCAGGTTTTTCCCATACTTGGGTATGGGAGAAATGCCAATTGTCCGATACATTGGTTGTATTTTTCCCATACGATTTGCATTTTTCCCATGCTATAAATAAATACCACAATTAAATTTTTTTTTCGTAAAGTATTTTATTGAAAGTATCTAAAACTATACTCGACGTGTATGGGAAATGTATAAGTGAGCAACGGATTGTAATAAATAAATAATAAATAAATAAATAAAAAATAAATAAAAAACAATCCTTGCTTGTATGGGATATTTAAAAGTATGGGAAAAATGCCATACTTTCGTATGGGAAAATTACGATTTTTTTTACAGTGTTAGTTATAGAAAATCTAAAACTTCAGTTAATGTACAGTCTATATCGAAGAAGTCCCTAAACTATAGAGAACAGATCTATAAAATGATAGATTTTTCGACAAAAAAAAATATCTTTTGTATTATTATCATAATACTCTATATGTTATTCACATATTTAAATACACGGAGAAAAAAGTTCATTAAACTTTCTTAAATTATTTCAATAATCGGGGATACGAGCGAACCTTGAACAAATTTTCTATATTTTGTATATCTTTCAGGTTTTAATGTAGAACAAAACTGTAATAACTCTACAGAGTTCTGTAAATTTTATATTGAACCGCGAATTTAAAAAAATCAATAAAATGTATAGAGAAATTCACGAAGAAATGTTTAAAATTTTCATAGAAATCAAATTTGAGGTATTGAAAATTTGTGAATGGGCACATCTGTTATGTGTCATTTTTTAAAAATTAAAAAAAAAAGATTTTTTCAAAATTTTGAAAAAATGACACATATACCTTATAAAACTATTAATGATTATACATATTCAAGTTTGTTTAAATAAATTTTCAACGCATAAAAAAAGACAATAATTTTGCGTTTACATACATTCCAACGTCTATTTTGTAAATTAAAGATAAATTTTATGAAAAAAAGGGAAAAAATCAATTTTTTAATTTATCTATCCATTTTTTCTATTAATTAACAATTAAATTGATGAAAATAAATTAAAATTGTACCTTTGATTAACAGACAATAGGCCACTTCAATAAAACAATACATTTTCATTGTTAACAGACTAATTTCGTAACTTGCAAAAATAAAAAATTTGTTAATTGTTTATAACTTTTTAATTTTCAATAATTTTTAAAATCTGATCTCGGATTTGGCTTCAGACTGATGAAAGTAGTCGGAAAAAGTTTTTGAATGGGCTTTCTACAAGGAAAATAGAGCGATTTTTTTTCTTAAAAGCAATTTTAGTCCAACGCGCTCAAATTTGAATCGTCACTTTCTCAAGAAATTTGCACCTGTCTGAGTGAAATCGAAGTAACCTTTTTTAAGTATTTTATTTATTTTTCTATCGAAATTCTTACTCAATCGTAACGGCATTTTATAAATGAAAAGATAACTTTTCAACAAATAACTGAAAGTTTTGTTGTTCGCTCTATGTATGATAGCGCACCTGTAATCAGAAGTGACTTTAACATCCCCTGACCCCGCTTCTATTTGTCGTATCATAAACTTTTTTTAAAAATGTGAATCCTTGTGTCCTCTTTCTAGTCTTTTTTTTATTTCTGTAATTCTACAAACAGCCGAGATAATCAATTTATTTATAAGCATAAAAATTGACAATTCTTAAAAACGGCTGTAATTGTTTATAATAATAGAAAACACGTATCTTTTATGATTATAAATTAAAGTTGACATTGACAAGTATCATCCATTTAAATATGACCAATGTAAAATGAATAGTTTTTTACTTACACGCTGCCAAATAATAAGAGTACCTTAATTAAAAATTGATTTGTGAAATAACAATTTCACCGACCTTGGTCATTTTTTTTTAAATCCAAAGGTCGTAGCGCCAACTTCATGATTATCATTTAGTCATACGTATAAATTAGTTTTAAACGATAAATTAAGGCATTTATTTAAACACTATTTTTTTTGCAAAAAAAAATTCCGTTTTTACATTATTTTTCAATAACGAACGAAAATACATAAAATTAAGTTTTTTTTAGTTCTAAACAGAATTTAGACGGTTTTGTGGTCTTAAAATGCACCGTTTATGAGTTATCAGGGATGATGCAAGACTTGGAAAACCTTAAAAACCTGGAAATGTCATGGAATTTTGAAAAAGTTCTGGAAAACCTGGAAAAGTCATGGAATTTTGAAAAAATGACTAGAATTTTTTTAGTAGAACTTCGTTTGAAGTCTTCTTAATAATTTTTTTAATCTTTGGCTGAGAATTTTAAAATCGCAAATTGATAGGAATTGATTGTTTATAATTCAATAATTCTTGAAAAGCTCGTTAAATTTACATTTATTATTCGCAGTACCAAAAATAGTCAGCAAATTAGTTTGCGATTAGTAGAATATTGAATTGAATTGATTGGAGTTTTTTCAAAATTAGACTTGGAAAAACTGGAAAAGACCTGGAATTTTGAAATTGGACTTCTGTAGCAACCTTGGTTATTTACACTTTTAACTTTCAAAATAGGGTCAAATTCGTTTTTTTTTTTAGAAATTGTTAAATGAAAAAAACATTCTGCGACTCTGACTTGGGGGCAACTCAAACTTTTTTCATTTTATACATCCTCCCCTACAACCTTCTGAAGAGTTTTACATTAGTCATTGACTTTTGATGTTTTTATCTAACGTCACCGGTCTAATAATTTTGTACTTAAATATGTGATCAAAATATAGAGTATTATGATAATAATACAAAAGATATATTTTTTTCGTCGAAAAATCGGTCATCATTTTGTAGAACTGTTCTCTGTAGTTTAGAGACTTTTTCGATATAGACTGTACATTAACTGAAGTTTTAGATTTTCTAGAATTATTCTACGATTTTCATAGAAAAATAGACATTACGTCGCCTCGGCCTTTAAATTTTATAGAGCTTTTTAACAAATTTTGGAGAATAGTTCAACGCAACGTACAACCCAGACGATTTTACCTTTTAATAAACTACCCATTGTATCTTCCACTATAGAACTAGTTCTATACAATTTAATGAACTTTTTTTCCGTGTACACAATTATTCACTATTACACAAACAATCACTACACTATTTATAATCGCAGGCTATTAAAATTTTTATTCGCCGCGGGTTCGAACCCTATAATAAATTGCGCATTCCTAATGCCTAAAGCTTCGCGGCTAACCTAGCTGTAAGTATTAAAAAAATCTGAAATATAAGCTACGCAGGAGCTATAGTATTAAAAAAATCTGAAATATAAGTGCGCAGGATCTGCGCGCAGTAACAACTGAGCAACTAAATTTTATAAAACTGAGGTCTATAAATCTTATATTGAAGTACTTCACGAACACTCAATACCTCGAATCTAATTTCTATGAGATTTTTCAAGAATTTTTCTATACATTTGACTGAACTGAGATATCTAGACCTCACAATGATGTGATCACAAACTCTCAATACCTCAAATTTGATTTCTATGAAAATTTTCAACATTTTTTCGTGAATTTCTGTATACATTTTATTGAATTTGTTAATACGGGGTTCAATATAAAATTTACATAACTCTGTAGAGTTATTACAGTTGTGTTCGACATTAAATCCTGAAAGATATACAAAATATAGAAAATTTGTTCGAGGTTCGCTCTCATCCCGGACTATTGAAATAATTCAAGAAAGTTTAATGAACTTTTTTTTCCGTGTAAATGAGATTATTTGTATTATTTGGGTACAGCAGGCGAAGTAAAAATGTGACTAATTAAATTCAACATTAACTTTTCGAATTTTTAATAGGCTTTTGTTCTGGTTGTAAAGTTCTTTTGAGGCGAAGCCCTGATCTCTTTTTTAGTACTATATCTCGTGAAGCTTTTGCACTTTTCATCTGTAAACTGGGCTGACAAGAACTAAGTACAAATGGACCGCGTTATGCATAAAGAGACCAAGCGCCAAGACAACTTCATAACGTAAGGTCGTAATTCTTTGCCGCCAGTATTCTTTTATGTTTTTATGTCACCAAGGTGCCCCGGTCTCTTTGTGCATAACGCGCTTCATTAATAATAGCAGGCATAGTGTGGAAACGGTTTAAACTTTCAAAGAGAAGAAACACTTAATGTTTGTGACACCTTACTAATTACTCAGGCCAAGCATGTTTAAAATATTGACGTCTCTTGTTATTCCCAAGATATTTGTTGAGTCAACAAAATCTTTTTGGTTAAATGACAAAGTTTTTCTTTAGATAATTTAAACTTTGGGAAAGGCTTAAAGAGGACTTATTATTAATGTATTATTTTCAAATTGTAAAATTTTGACATAGATGTAAAATTTACAACCAGGGTTTGCTCGTTGTTAGCCGCATTATATTATGGTTCTCTTTTATGTTCTCATTCGTATGAGACTTTTTTTTTAAAAAGGGAGCAACTTGCAACGTGGTACCGATGATAAAACTCTAGCTAGTGCACTAAAGACGCAGACAAACATGACACAGATACGATAATGCCAGCTACGGCTTCAGGCGGTGAACAAGTCGTGCAACCGCCCCAAGGAGCCAAAGCTGAGAAGTCGAGATTTACCTCCAAGAAGAATTATTTACCTACTTTGGATGGTGTGAAAAGTTTCCTCTCTGTATCTTAATCCGTTCGTGGCTGTGTACCAATTTTCGACTTCTTCTTCAGTCAAGACAAGAAAGTCTTATGTGTAATTTAAACTTTCTTTTCTGAATTTCCCATTCAAACCAAAGTCTTTTCCAACTGATGGATTTATTTGATTTAATCATGTATTTTTACATTTATTTTACATACTAAAGATTTTTACATTCTCATCATTATATGGAAAGGTATTAGTTTTATGTGAAAACTGACTTTCCGAATACTACTACTATAATAGTAGGTGCCCAAAAAACCCCAAAAAGGGGAGGAAAAAATCTCACAAAGTATTCGATTTTTTAAATCAAAACTTTATGAGAAAAACTTTTTGGAAATTTAATTTACTTGTAAATGCGATTCATAACGGATTTGAAAGCTTAATTTATGAATTTGTTTATTTTAGAGAGCAGTTTTAGGGAAAATATTTACCACGCACGCACGTGAAAAACTGCAAAAATTTCAGTGCTTGTGAGTAATGCGTTACTTTTAACGACATTACCGTAACTTATTTTGGGTAAAGGTTATTTTGAAAAGGTAACGACAACGGTAACGAATTAATCTTTTTCTGGTAATTTGTAATGAAAGATCGTTATTTTTTCCCTTATACTTCAATTTTTCGATAATGAATATTACTTGTTAATTTTTACAAGATGACATGATGATTTATTTAGTAGGATCACTCTGTTAAAAAGGAATATTTTACGCGTTTAGAAACTTTTTACTATTTTTTATTGCGAAATTATTTAATTTTTTAAAAATTGTCTTTACGATATTGTAGTATTAAATTTGCTTCAGTCAGATCATGTGAAGAATAAAATACAAATTTGAAACAGTCTGAGAAATAATTCTTGCTGGTAGAATCTAAATTCTCCTCTCCGTAAACTGAAGAAAGAAAACTTAATAAGTTCACTCTTCCTACAGTATAAATAAAAATTTAAGAAATTTAAATTAGACCCAAATCAAATTCAAAATCCCATTTAACGTCCAATAATCAAGTTAATATGCAAACTCTTGAAAAATAAAATAGTAAAAAAATAAATTACTTTTATAAGCATTATCTGCTGGTGATTTTATTTTTAATTCGATTTGTGTACAAGAAACTAAAAATACTTTTAGAAAAGATCGGTGTTCTTTCGACCGTCCAAATTTGTTCAATTTAATAAGTTGTGTAGTCGTATTCGGTCCAAATCACTTTATTAGATAATAAATCAATTGCCAACGTTTCGTGCACTAAGGTGTGTGCACTTCTTCAGGGCTGAAATTTTATAGTTACATTTTGTTACTTGATAAATATTAAAATACATTGATAAATATTGAAATATATTTTCCACTTTTATAAACTAAAATTGGTATGCTAAATAATTTAGATGTGGACCTTTATAAGGTTAAATTGTTGAATTAAAAGTTTTTTACCTTAACTATATATAAATTTTACATTAAATTCGATGGACGGATTTCATTCAGTGTATATAGTGTTTTTTTTAACCAAAATTCCCATGAACTTAATCACAGGAATTTTGGTTAATCGCATATGTCTTATGTGATTGAATCTGTAATTAATATATTTGTTATAATACAATTTTTTTATGTTATAATGAAAATTTTTAAGATTATGAACCATGTTTTCTGACATTTTTTATTTAAACTGAATTATTTGTAGGTTATATTTACCATTTTATGCGTCAATTGCACTGAGTCATGCTTAATAAATAAATAAATAAATAATACGCAAACAACACTGACTAAAGTTAAATGTTAAAAATTTTTGTGTTTAAAATCACATTTTGTGATTTTAAACAATAAACAGTAAAATCTCCAACAGTAAAGCAAGACATGCGGCTTGCTTTACTGTTGGAGACAAAATGATATGTACAAAAATTCCTCGAGGTGGCGCAGTGAAGCCCGCCAGAATTTAAATAAGCAAGCAAAGTTACAATTACCAAAAATTAATGTTATTGTAAATTGGTGTTTTTATAGTATCTTTTTGTATGTTCATGTTGTTTTTCTTTTTTCTGATGTGTATCGCTTCTAAACTTTTTCTTACATTTCCATTCTTTTCTCTACCAATATCAATTTTGGTTTATAAAAGTGGAAAATATATTTCAATATTCATCAATGTATTTTAATATTTATCAAGTAACAAAATGTTACTATAAAATTTCAGTCCTGAAGGAGTGCACACACCTTAGTGCACGAAACGTTGGCAATTGATCTAATATCTAATAAAGTGATTTGGATCGAATACGACTACGCAACTTATTAAATTGAATAAAAATACTTTTATTTGACTTTCCGAGGATTGAATTAGCTTTTTCACTAACACTAGTTCACTAATGCACAAATCGAATTGAGAATAAAATCATGGACAGGCGATGCTTTAAAAAATAGTTGGAATATACTGAAGAAAGAAATAAATTATTAATTTCTTCCTTTAGTTTTCCAACGGAATATTTCGGTAAAAAATTATTATAAAAGTACTTAAGTTTTTGTAAAGCTTATTGTTAGTTTAATTTGTTCCGATTAATAAAGGACTTGGTTATAAAATAATATGATATTAGTTTATTTCATTGAATATAGTTTTTTTATTAAATTTTTATTAATAATAAAATATAAATAATAATAATAAATAATAATATAATAATAATAAAATAATAAATAATCAAATTTGTATTTTTTTAAAAGTAACGGCGTTACGTTATGGAAAAGTAACGGTAACCTGTTACGTTATGGAAAAGTAACGGTAACCCGTTACGTTACGGAAAATTAACGGTAACCCGTTACTTTTTGAAAAAAGTAGCGGTAACGGTAACGCATTACTTTATGGAAAAAGTATCGGTAACGGTAACGCTTTAGTTTGTAACAATAACGAGGCAAACATAAATTTATGCATTGAATCTTGTAAAAAAATCCCCGGAGTCTTTTTTAGGCACCTACTATTAGGAAAAAAATCACCTGCCGAATTGCTGACATGATCGCGCAGAATTTTGGCCGAAATTTAAAAAAATCTGTGGAATTACCTTAATTTATTTATTACGATTTGCGATAGAGAACAATCGAACTTATAATTTAGATTAATAAATTTCGTCTTAATTTAATATAATAAAAGTCAGTAAGTAAATTTTTCAGATTACTTCTGCTTGGCCGAGTTTTTGCATCGTCGATGTTTTCGATGGAATATTTACATTTTTGAAAAATGTCTACGTCTCTTTTTTAGTAGCGGAGTGAATTTTCCTTGCGGTTTCGTCGTTCGAGGGAATGGAAGTTCAGTTACGCTTCCATCTCTGGGGACTTGTTCTATAGTGGATCTTACTTTCGTGTGGCACTCGATCGCATTACCTGAAAATGTCACAGATAATCTGAGTACTGATGTGCGACAGGCAAACGCGGATTCGATTTTTCCAGTTGGAGGGATAAGGCAAAGAATTACTTTCTCCAAAGGAGCTCGTGTGCCAAAGGAGACCAAAGGGAAAATGAAAAGGTCGAGATGAAAAATGTGTGGTTATAATAGGCTTCCCATTCGTCATCTATTCCTTTAGTGGAAGAGACTGCGTTTTTCAGACAAGTCGACGACAAATCCTCGTCGCACTGACGCAAGTCCTTTCTGACAAAGTATTCTTCTTGGTTGCCATAAATATCTTGTACTCAAAAAAAAAAAAGAAAAGGAAAAACCTTAAGAGGAAAGTGTATTAGCAGATATGAAAAAGAAGTTTAACTTTGTCTTACGATCAAATTGTACAAATCTTTCTTTAAAAAAATTGTACCAAAATGATTTGGAAATGATGAACTTTAAAAGAGAAGAAAAATTCTGTAAATTCTCAAAGTGCGGGATTAAACATTTTTCTCAGAATGGGAAGCTGATTTTCATGAATTTTTCCACCGGGTAGCGAATTCTTTTCCGAATAGTGTGAAAACTCTTTCGCACAAGTCGAAGCAGAAGAAAAAAGACTGAAAAATGGCGAAAAGGGAAGGAATAAAAAGGAGACAGTGCAGGACGACACATTATGGAAATTCTTCCTGATTTCTTCGCGGTTGAATCCGTCGATATCGCAAGGCGAATCGCGAGCTTGTGTTGAAGTAACGTGAAATTTTCACTTGCCCGCCCCTGGCATTCCACATGAATTCACTTCCGAAATTCTTCCTCGGTATCCGCGAGATAGTTTCTCAATAGACAAAGGCAAGAGACTGAGAAAGGTGAAATATCGTTTAATACGCTGAACGTCAGTGGTTTTTGCATTCCTTGGAAATTCTTTACATTATTAATTTATCCAAGATGTCCCCTGTTTACAAATGAATATACTTCTAATTTTACATTTTATCCAGAGGAAAGAGTTTTGTGTTTAAAGTTTTTATCCAGAGGAAAGAGTTTTGTTTTAAAGTTTTTATCCAGGTTCTTTAAAAGTCAAAGGTATCTTTGAAATTTTTTGCTATCGTTAAATAATGAAGGTTACTGGAAAAAGAAAACACTCTTTTAAAGCAATTAATAAGTAAAATCAATTATTACCATGAACTAAAGAACAAGCCATATGGATTCTAAATAATCACTTTAAAGGCTATTGAAAAAATTCAATGCTAAGTGTGGAACTTTATATACTAGCTGTTTCTTACTGTATTCAATGATTTAATATAGACACTTTCAATTAAGCAACGATTATTATATTATCAACGCCTTTGAAAGTTGCTTATCTACGATTTTAAAGCCCATTAAAAAGTTGCTATATCCACACAATGATAATAAATATCTGTTATTGTGCTTAGCAGAACATTGGAAAAAATTTGTCTTAGGATAACAGATTTTTCTACAATTTTAGTGTTATAGAAATATCCTCTTGAAGGATTTTAATTATTGATATTAATTAATTCAGGCCAGCCAGGCAGTCACTTTTTTCACTTCTGGTCACTTTTTTAGAAGAGGTTACTTTTCTCACTTTTTTGTTAAATTTATAATTTTTTAAATTTCACTCTCCGATGAAACTTATTTCCACGCTGAAATGTGACTTTGTCACATTCTAAAAATTTATAATTTGAATGGGAATTCGTAAAATTACCTATTTCTCCCCTATTATTATTTAATTATGATACTATGATATCATAGGCTACGTTATTTTATGTTGCACAAAGAATTTCAAAATTGATTAATTGGCCACAGCCGAAATTATCTGCTGGAGTTAATTTAAATGATAGGGAAATGTATCAGCTTATGCTGCCTATTTCTTTAATAAATAATAATAACTATTATTCTCAAAATCCCTTAAAAGCTCTTTATTTGAAAATTTTATTCCTTTTTTCCCCTTTTCTCTGCTTTTCTCTCCTTTTCTCTTCTTTTTTATTCAAAGTTGAAAGTTCCAATTAATTTTCCAAGAATAATGAGAAATAGAAACTAAGGACGATCAATAATTCTCAACATTTTCTGAAATTTTCCATAATTTTCAAAGTTTAAAATCCTCTAAACTCTTCCATGAGGAAGACAAATTTTCTATTTTATATTTGAAATCTGTTGAAATTTTTCAGAAAATTCAACACTGTCAGCCTTCCAGAATTCTTCAGACTCTTTTAAGAACCTCCAAATTCTTCTCAAAACTTACATAATTTTCAAACAAATTTTCGAATTTGTTAGAATTTTCTAGAATTTCAGACTGATTCAGAATCTTTCAGACTCTCGAATACTTCTTAATCTTTAGAAAAATTGTCAAAATACTATAAACTGTTCCAGAATCTTTTAGAATCCTCTAAAATCTACAACAAACTCCTGAAATTTTCTCAAATCTTCTAGAATCTTAAAAACTTATCTGAATCTCTAAAAATTCTCTAAAATACTCGAGATTGTTCCAAAATCTTCTGCAATCTTCTAGGTTCGTAAGGATTCTTCCATAATCTTTAACAGTTTTTTGGATTCTCCTATAATAATCTTATAAGATCTTAAAGAATATCCTAAAATTCTTTAATATTCGGCAAAATATGCAAAAGTGTTCCAGAATATTCTAGAATATTCTAGAATCTTCAAAAATATTCTTTATAAAAATATGCAAAAGTGTTCCAGAATATTCTAGAATCCTCAAAAATATTCTTTATAAAATTCTAAAGACTTTTTGAAAATCTTGAGAAAAAACGAGATTAGAAGATATTAGAAGATTAGAAGATATTAAGAGAAGAGATTAGAAGATATTAGAAGATTAGAATATATTAAGAGAAGATATTAGAAGAGATTAGAAGATACTAGAAGTTTATAGCAGAATTCAAGAGATTTTTGAGGATTCCAAAAGATTCTGAAACAGGGTAAAATATTTTTGAAAATGATAATATATTTTGGGGTGTATTTGAAAATTTTGGAAGATTCTCGAAAATGCTTGAGAATCTTAGCAGATTTTAGGTGAATCAGGAAGACTGGAAGATTTTTAAAAATTCAAAAAGCCAAGAAGATTCTAAAGGATTTTGAGGGATTTCAGAAGATTTAACGAATTTACAAGTATTTGGAAAATTTAAACTAGGTATTCTAGAAAATTCTAAAAAGTTGTCGAAAGTTTATAGAATATTTCGTGAAGAACTTTGTACAATCCTAGAGTGTTCAAAAGATTTTGAAAAGTGTGATCAGCCGAAAATTTTTATATTCATATAACTGAGATATTTTTTCCTCTTTGTTAAACGGAAATGAAGTTTAAAATCTGAGGATAAGATTTGTTAATCCAGTCTAGCGTCCTGGAAATCCTTGAAAACTTGGAAAAGTCCTTGAATTTTTTTTATCTGGAGAAACCTGGAAATGTCCTTGAATTTTTTTACCTTGAAAAACCTGGAAAAGTCCTTGAATTTCATTCATAATCCTGAAATTCTTATCTCTACATCTGAATTAGTAGTTTTCTTGAAATGAAATAATGAGATGAAATAATTTCAAATTAAATAATTATTTATCAATTGCTTCATTCAAGGCCTCAGTAAGCTTTTGTATAAAACTACTGATTCATTTAGTAACACTAGTTTACTAATTCAGGTAATTGTGCAGTTTAGTGACGTTTGTCAACTTAGACTTTTTCGATTCGGTTTTTTTAAAAAAAGCTTTATTTTATCACCAAAATAAGAAATCAATCGGGGGAACTCGAGAAACTAATGGACTTTTTATTATTCTATTAAAAAATATAAACTTAAATTTTTAAAATTCACAATTTCCAGTTTTTCGCTGCGATATTTTTTTAAAAAACTTTATTTTATCACTGAAACAAGAAATCAATCGGGGAAAATCAAGAAACTAATGTTCTTTTTATTATTTTATTAAAAAACTAAAATAAATTTAAACTTAAAATTTTAAAAATTCACAATTTCGTGTTTTTCGTTCTGGTCTTTTTTAAGCTTTATTTTATAATTGAAACAAGAAATCCATCCTCCTTGAATTCCCCCAGAATAATTGAATTTTTCTATAAAGTCGGAAGATATTGTATAATATAATTTATATAATTTGTAAGCTTTAAAAAATTATAATTATTATACAATATCTTCTGATTTCTGACATATGGAGAAACACAAAGGGGATTGGGGGTCTCTTCATTTCGTCGAATTGCTGGTCAATTAAATGAAAGTTTATGTGCCCCCCCCCATAATTAATTAAATTTCTCTATATAACAAAAGATATATTTAAGAAAAATAAATAAACTTTCATTTAATTTAGCCTCCCCTGATTAATTAAATTTTTCCGTAAATCGGAAGATATTGTATAATGTAATAAAATTTTTGTTAAAGCTTACGAATTATATTTCGCTAATAAATGAAGTTACGATTTTTTTAGGTTCCAATTAATTTATTGTTTCAATGATAAAATAAAGCTTTAAAAAAAAGGACCGCAGCTGAAAACTCGAAATTGGGAATCTTTTTAACTTTGAATTAAAATTTTTTAAATAAAATAATAAAAAGCACATTAGTTTCTTGAGCTCCTCGGATTAATTTCTTGTTTAAGTAATGAAATAAAGATTTTTTAAAAAAGAGAAGGCAGTAAAAAACTGGAAATTGGAAATTTTTTAAATTTTAAGTTTAAATTTTAAGTTTTTTAATAAAATAATAAAAAGTACATTAATTTCTTGACCTCCACGAATTTATTGCTTAGTTTGGTGATAAAATAAAGTTTTTTCAAACAAAATCGGATCAAAAAACTAAAAATTGGGAATTCTAAAAATTTTTAATTTAAATTTAGGGATAATTCACATATTACGTGACGCGATTTTCTTTTTTTTCAATAAAGATAATAATAAAATTACCGTGAAATGGAGAAGGACACAACTACTTAAATAAAAGAAAATCGCGTCAAGTAATATGTGAACGATCCCTTAACAGTTTTTTAAAATAAAATAATAAAAAGTGCATTAATTTTTCGAGCTCTCCTGATTGATTTCTTGTTTCAGTAATGAAATAAAACTTTTTTAAAAAAGGACTCAGCAAAAAACTGGAAATTAGGAATTTTAAAAATTCAGGGTGGTTGTTTTCACCGACGAAAAAAATTCCCGGTCATCGAAAATTTTTTCCCGGTCATTAAATAATAGTTTCCAATGAATAACAGTTAATGCAATGAGTTTTAAAAGTTTCAAAATGTTTTTTAGTTAATATTCTGGACATGCAAACATGAATTTCTCTTTAATTTAACATTAAGATAGTTTATATTATTGAAGACACTTTTTCGTGCATTTTCTAAAAAAATTTTAAAAATTCCCAGTAATTTCCCGGTTTTTCCAGGTCACAAAATATTCCCGGTATTTTCCGGTTTTTCCGCTTTCCTGGTCCAGCGGCCACCCTGAAATTATAAGTTTCACTTTTTAAGTTTTTAAATAAAATAGAAAAAAGTACATTAGTTTCTCGAGCTCCCAAAATTGATTTCTTATTTTAATGATAAAATAAAGCTTTTTAAGAAAAGACCGTAGTGAAAAAGAAAGCTGTTTTAAGAAGACTGGATCGAAAAAGTCGAAATTGGGAAAAGTCAAACTGCATAATTGTTTGTTAGACTTGTTACCTGATTTTGTAGTTTTTTATTGTAAAATAATAGTTTTTTTATTAAGGATTAGTAAGAATCTACTAATTCTTTTTAGAGAATATTCCCTTAAACAAAAAATAGTTTTTTGAGCTTATGCAGATACAGTAAGCTAAATGCAAGAGTTTCATAAATCGCAAAATAAACATTTTATATGGTTCATTTAATTGTGTCCAATATACAGGTTCAAGAAAAAGAGATTTTTCTATCAAAGTTTATGGTAATAATTAAAAAATAGTACCTGGAAATATTTATTTTTTGACCTGGAAAACCTGAAAGAGTCCTGGAATTTTTTTTAGAAGAATCGCTAGACACCCTGGTTAATCAGATTTGAGTTTTCTTATAAAAATATTACTTTGAATAAGTAATCTACAGTCAACTTCAAAATTAATTAAATCCTTATGTTTATTTCTAGAATCAAGGAAAATGAACCGAAAATTATTTTTGACGAATTTTTAAAAATAATCCGAAGAGTACTTTAGAAAAAAATGATTTAAGTCATAATTCTGTATTAAAAAATAGTTATTTAAATATTTGTGTTTTTTTCCTTCGCCTTGGACAAAACACGTACATTTCATTCAATTTCGATTCTGAACAGCTCATTTTGTTTCTTCAAAGATCTTTTATCGTTTTATTTGGTACCTTCTTATTAAAATTATTTTATTAAGAAATTATGCAGTGAATGATCTTGCAAATTAAACAATATAACAAATAAAATTTTTTAGTAAAAACGTATCAAAGAGAACTGTAAGGAATCCTTTAAGGTACAGTTGTGACTTTTGTTCAAGACGAAGGAAAAAATCCCAATAACTATTTTTAAATAAGCAATGACAGCTCAAACTATTTTTTATGTAAAATTAGTTAGTTTCTTAGCTTAGTTTCTCTTCTAAAAATCGTTTGAATTAACAAAAGGCTCTTTTTTACTGATTTTATAATTCAAGATAAAGGTTCATCAGTGTTTAGATGTTGATGGTAAAATTGACTTTAGATTCGCAAATAATAAAATCAATATATTTAGTCCATGTACTGACGGTTTCTTGATCTACAAATATATTTAATTTCGCTAGTCGACAATTTGAAAATCTTCTAAAAAATAAAATTCTCTTCTAAACTTTGTTTCAATTAACAAAAGGCTCTTTTTTACTGATTTTATAATTCAAGATAAAGGTTCATCAGTGTTTAGATGTTGATGGTAAAATTGACTTTAGATTCGCAAATAATAAAATCAATATATTTAGTCCATGTACTGACGGTTTCTTGATCTACAAATATATTTAATTTCGCTAGTCGACAACTTGAACATCTTCTAAAAAATAAAATCAATATTTCATTGAATTTTAAGTTTGACTGTAACATTTACAGTTTGTCCTTAACATTTACTTGCTTCTTTGATATTTTTAAAAGCAAAAAATTTTCGTTTTTTTTAAAACAATCCCCTTTTTCGAAAAAAATCCTATTTATCCTAAAATTTATTTTTCCTACTGAACCGCTGTGACCTCTGACGTAATAAATTGCCTAAATTATTTTTGATCACTTCTTAAATTTATTTTTAGTGTCATTCCAAGGTGTCTAGCGGACCGGGAAATCGGGAAAAACCGGGAAAACCCCGGGAATTTTAGTTCACCGGGAAAAACCGGGAAACCCTGGGAATTTTATTTTACCGGGAAATAACCGGGAAAACCCCGGGAATTTTGTTTTACTGGGAAAAACCCGGAAATTTTTTTTAGGATCGGGATTATACTTATATTTTATTTTTTTATTCTTCAGATTTCAGTAGCATTTAAGCAACTACTTGTGATTCTGTTAAAAAATATTCATTTTACGTGTTACGAAAACGTTAAAAAATTTACTTTCGATTAATATTTATCACTGTCTGTGATTAAATATAAGTTTGGCAAGTGTAAATAAATAATTATCTTCTTTACGATACGAATTTTGTATATGTATATTATGTTAAAATTCCCTTTTTTATGTATATGTTCCCTTTCAAAAATTTCAAAAAGACATTTTTAACTTGATCGGGGAAAAAAAATTGACCGGGAAAAACCCAGGAATTTTAAATGGCCTGATCGCTAGACACCCTGTATTCATTGATGAAAGGGCATATAATTTGATTTATTAGAACTATAACCGAAAATTTCTTGGTCACTTTTGGTCACTTTGTCACCTTTTTTTAATCTCGAACGTCACTGGCAGCACAGAAAAAACTAAGGATAAAATTTGTTGCAGGTAATTTTTTATAGGGATAAATTTTTATTCAGACAACTTCACGTCTTTCAAAATACATGTGCTTTCAAGAATTAACAAAAGAAAATTTATCCGATATTTGTGTAAACTTTATCCTGTGAAGTTAATTTTTGTTGCAGGTAATTTTTACCCCGGAATCGAGGTAAACTTTATCCTTTGTTTTTCCTGTGAGGCCTGATTAATTAAAAATTACTTGTTTTGTAATGGCTCTAAAAAAAACTTTTTTTTTCTATTTTTCAGATATTATGAGATCGTCAGGGACGTTCGACCTAATAAAGGAACCATCTTGAAGTCATCTGTAGAGTATATAAAGCTTCTTAAAAACGAATTAACGAGGATGAAGCAAAGCGAACTGAGGCATAAACAGCTGGAGCATCAAAACCGAAGGCTTCTCTTACGTGTTCAGGAGCTGGAACTCCAGGCGAAGACGCACGGTATTCCGATGTCGGATTTTGGCGCCTGGGGTTCTACATCGGGAGGTCTTTTCTCCGCTTATGCAAAACACAAACTCGAACATCGAAAGGTCACTTGTTTTTCAAATCTAATTTAATAAATCTTTATTTTTCAGATACAGAATTGTGACTTGATTTTCAAAACATAACTATTTTTGGAAGCTTTTTTGAAGTTGAGTTTTTTTCCTTAGAGAACAAAAACTTGAAACCATGTGTATTTTCAATGGAGGTAAAATAATTGGGGTAGAAATTGAAGGCTGGAACCACAGAGCTTGTAACCACCTATCGAATATTGCTGGTTCGTTTTCGCTTTGACTCGTCACACCGTGTAAACAGTTGAATTGTTTTAAGCTCGTTTCGTAATCTGCATCTGTTTTTACGAGAACGTAGCTTGGCTGCTTGTTTATTCGATTGCTCATTCGCTACGGTTGCATGTAGGTATACTAACGCCCTTTTGATACGAACATGTGTCTCTTGTTGTATAACCAGCAGTCAATTGAATGCTCTTTAAAGGCGATAGTACCGTTGTCTTCGATTCCTCGACACATGCTATGCAATTCTAATCTGATGAAACATTTCAGTTTACTGGGATCCTTCCCTTAAGATCCCACCAGTCGCAAAGGAATTGTCTGATTTGTTTTTAAAGTTTTGACTTATACATTCGAATAGAAAATTTGAACAGGTCGGGGAATTTTATCTTATGTTAGTTCTGAAAATATCGAGTGGTATTTATTTAGCCAGATTTAGGATGCTTCTAAGATTGATGAAAGGTTTAAAATTTCAATTGTATTTTAATTTCGAGTTTAATTCCAAGAATTATAAAATCCCTGCGAAGATAGCCCCCAGTATTAAAAAATCGATTTATTATTTAGACTTCTGAGTCCCTTTTCAATAGTTCTAAAGTTCCTGATAGGTTATAGCAATATTTCTGGCCTTTAAAAGGCTCAAAATATCAATTTTTCAAAATGGGGGGCTCCCCCTCACTTTAGAAAAATTTCCTTTTTTTTATGAGTTCTAAACAGATTTAGGATAGTTCTAGAGTTCCTTACTATTTTCAAAAATAGTCCCGGCGAATTTCAGCGAACAAACAATTTTCGAAAAAAATACCTGCCCCTCCAACTTTTCGGAAAGGAATTTTTCCTTACGCCATCTTTTTTTTTGTTGAAAGAGTTCTAGAGTTCTATAAAATACAAATCTCAAAAAATTAAAAATCCCAAAAGTTACAACATTTTGAAAATTGTAATATCGTAGGAAATTTTTCGTCAAAAGTTCCAGGAGTTCTGATCAAAGTTCTGTTTCCGCCCCGAGGAGTTCTGCCGAAAAGCCTTATACCATTTTCCGATCAACCCAAAATCCAAAAAACTACAGGACTTTAAAGATACCCAAAAATTTCGACTTTCCGAATTTTGAGAGTTTCAGGAGTTCTAATAAGAGTTCTGCCCCCCCCTCCCCAAGAGTTCTACCGAAAAGCCTTAGGCTATTTTTCGATCAATTCAAATCCAAAAATCTATAGCATTTTGATGATACCCAAAAAGTTCATTTAAGAAATTTTCAGAGTTCCAGGAGTTCTAATCGGAGTTCTGTTTCCTCCAGACCAGTTCCTCAAAAAATCCTCATGACATTTTTCAATAAATCCAAAATTCAAAAACCTACAGGACTTCAAAGATTCTCAAAATTTTCAATTTGAAAATTTGTAGAGTTCCAGGAGTTCTGATTGAAGTTCTGCTCCCCCCCCCCCAAGATTTCCATAAAAAAGCTCCAAGACATTTTTCAATCAAGCCAAAATCCAAAAACCTACAGGACTTCAAAAATTCCTAAAAATTTTCAATTTGAAAATTTGTAGAGTTCCGGGAGTTCTGATTAGAGTTCTGTTTTCCCCCAAAAGAGTTCTATAAAAAAGCCTCATGACATTTTTCAGTCACCCCAAAATCCAAAAATTTACAGGACTTCAAAGATTATAGAACTCTTTCGGGAGGGGGGACAGAACTCTAATCAGAACTCCTGGAACTCTACAAATTTTCAAATTGAAAATTTTTTTGGAATCTTTGAAGTCCTGTAGGTTTTTGGATTTTAAGTTTATTGAAAAATGTCATGGGGCTATTTTGTAGAACTCTTTGGGGAGGAAGAACTCTAATCAGAACTCCTGGAACTCTAAAAAAATTTTAATTCAAAATTTTTGGGAAACTTTGAAGTCCTGTAGGTTCTGGGATTTTGAGTTCATTGAAAAATGTCATGGGGCTTTTTTATAAAACACTTTGGGGGGATCAGAACTCTAATCAGAACTCCTAGAACTCTATAAATTTTGAAACACAACATTTTTGGGAATATTTGAAGTCCTGTAGGTTTTTGGATTTTGGGTTGATTGAAAAATGTCTTTGAGCTTTTTTATAGAACTCTTGGGGAGGGGGCAGAACTCTAATCAGAACTCCTGGACTCCAAAAATTGAATATTTTTGGATTTTGAGTTTATTGGAAAATGTCATGGGGCTTTTTTATAAAACTCTTTGGGGGGAACAGAACACTAATCAGAACTCCTGGAACTCTGAAAATTTTCAAATTGAAAATTTTTGGGAATCTTTGAAGTCCTGTAGGGTTTTGGATTTTGAGTTGATTGAAAAATGTCTTGGGGTTTTTTTATAGAACTCTTGGGGGGGGGCATAACTCTTATCAGAATTCCTGGAACTCTAAAAATTTTCAAATTGAAAATTTTTGGGAATATTTGACGTCCTGTAGGTTTTTGGATTTTGGGTTAATTGAAAACGTCTTGAGCCTTTTTTATAGAAATCTTTAGGGGGGGGGGGGCAGAACTCTACTTAGAACTCCTGGAACTCTACGAATTTTCAAATTGAAATTTTTTGGAAATCTTTGAAGTCCTGTAGGTTTTTGGATTTTGAGTTTATTGAAAAATGCCAAGGGGCTTTTTTAAAGAACTTTTTTTGTGGGAAACAGAGCTCTAATTAGAACTCTAGGAGCTCTAAAAATTTTCTAATTGAAAATTTTTGTGAATCTTTGAAGTTCTGTAAATTTTTGGATTTTGGGGTGATTGAAAAATGTCATTGGGCTTTTTTATAGAACTCTTTTTGGGGGAAACAGAACACTAATAAGACTTCCTGGAACTCTAAAAATTTTCGAATTCAAAATTTTTTTTTTATCTTTAAAGTCCTGTAGGTTTTTGGATTGATTGAAAATGTCTTGGGCCTTTTTTATAGAAATCTTTTTTTGGGGGGGGGCAGAACTCTAATGAGAACTCCTGGCACTCTACAAATTTCTAACTTGAAGATTCTTGGGAATCTTTGAAGTCCTGTAGGATTTTGGAGTTTGAGTTTATTGAAAAATGTCATGAGGCTTTTTTATAGAATTTTTTTTAGGAAAACAGAACTCTAATTAGAACTCTAGGAGCTCTAAAAATTTTCCAATTGAAAATTTTTGTGAATCTTTGAAGTCCTGTAAATTTTTGGATTTTGGGATGATTAAAAAATGTCATGGGGCTTTTTACAGAACTCTTTTGGAGGGATACAGAACTCTAATAATACTTCCTGGAACTCTAAAAATTTTCAAATTCCAAAATTTTTGGTTACCTTTGAAGTCCTGCAGGTTTTTGGGTTTTAGGTTGATTGAAAAATGTCATGGGGCTTTTTTATAAAATTCTTTGGGATGGAGGCAGAACTCTAATCAGAATTCCTGGAACTCTAAAAATTTTCAAATTGAAAATTTTTGGGAATCTTTGGAGTCCTGTAGGTTTTCGGATTTTGGGTTGATTGAAAAATGTCTTGGGGCTTTTTTCTAAAACTCTTTGGGGGGGGGGGACAGAACTCTAATCAGAACTCCTGGAACTCTGAAAATTTTCAAATTGAAAATTTTTGGGAATCTTTGAAGTCCTGTAGGTTCTTGGGTTTTAAGTTGATTGAAAAATGTCATGGGGCTTTTTTATAGAATTCTTTGGGATGGGGGCAGAACTCTAATCAGAATTCCTGGAACTCTAAAAATTTTCAAATTGGAAATTTTTGTGAATCTTTGAATTTCTTTAAATTTTTGGATTTTGGGGTGATTGAAAAATGTCATTGAGCTTTTTTATAGAACTCTTTTGGAGGGAAACAGAACACTAATAAGACTTCCTGGAACTCTAAAAATTTTCGAATTCAAAAATTTTTGGTTATCTTTAAAGTCCTGTAGGTTTTTGGATTTTGGGTTGATTGAAAATGTCTTGGGTCTTTTTTATAGAAATCTTTGGAGGGGTGACAGAACTCTAATTAGAACTCCTGGTACTCTACAAATTTTTAACTTGAAAATTCTTCGGAATCTTTGAAGTCCTGTAGGATTTTGGATTTTGAGTTTATTGAAAAGTGTCATGGAGCTTTTTTATAGAATTGTTTTGTGAAAACAGAACTCTAATTAGAACTCTAGGAGCTCTAAAAATTTTCAAATTGAAAAATTTTTTGTGAATCTTTGAAGTCCTGTAAATTTTTGGATTTTGGGATGATTAAAAAATGTCATGGGGCTTTTTACAGAACTCTTTTGGGGGGGAGGGGGACAGAACTCTAATAATACTGCCTGGAACTCTAAAAATTTTCAAATTCCAAAATTTTTGGTTATCTTTGAATTCCTGTAGGTTTTTGGATTTTGGGTTGATTGAAAAATATCATGGGTCTTTTTATAGAACTCTTTGGGGGGAACAGAACTCTGATCAGAACTCCTGAAACTCTGAAAATTTTCAAATTGAAAATTTTTGGGAATCTTTGAAGTCCTGTAGGTTTTTGGGTTTTAGGTTGATTGAAAAATGTCATGGGGCTTTTTTATAAAATTCTTTGGGATGAAGGCAGAACTCTAATCAGAATTCCTGGAACTCTAAAAATTTTCAAATCGAAAATTTTTGGGAATCTTTGGAGTCCTGTAGGTTTTCGGATTTTGGGTTGATTGAAAAATGTCTTGGGGCTTTTTTATAGAAATCTTTGGGGGGGGGGCAGAACTCTAAATAATAAATCGATTTTTTAGTAGTGGGGGGCTAACTTCATAGGGATGGAGATAAATCACTTAAAACTTAAACATTTAACCGCTTTGCGAAACGTAATAAATTTTGTGTCACGTATTGCTAATATAAAGCGATTGTTAGTTTAAAGTTGTTTGTCTTCTTCCATTTCTCTGTTCATCGCAAAGCAACACCATTCATCATCCGACCAGTGTGAATCCTTAATAGCCCGAATGAGGTGAAGTGTATTCATGAATGCGTTCTCTTGCATTTCCTGTGTCTCGCTTTTCAGGAAACTGTGATTTTGTCTTGTGAATCTCAGAATTGTTTGAGAAAGACGTTCGACACCGGGGTGTGAGACGTGAATTATTACAGAAGATAAAATTCTGTCAGGAGACTGGATCGAGCTTTACGATCAGTTTCACTGCGATTAGATAACAGTCTCCTGGAAGAGACATTTGTGACGTTTCATTACGAGTTTGACTTTTATTGAACCAAATTTTTTCTAGAGGGGAATAATCTTTAGAGTTCTCAGGTGTGTATTCTATGCCACTATAATAAGATAATAGAGCTAAATTACTGTTCAAGATAAGTTTTATATTCTTATATAGTCTGAGGTAAAACGTCTTTCTGATTGGAAATGTAAACACTGATAAGAATGTGGCTTAAACTCTCGTCATGTGAAGATTAAATATATACCTGTTTCACGTTTTTCAGTTTAAACCCCGGAAAAGGATTCGACCTCGTATAATTTGATTTTTAAATCAAAATTCGTGTATGATATTCTGATCAGTGGAAGAAATTTTTATGCTGATCTTTCTTGTCCTTGGAAAGCAATCGAAGATCCGAGGTTTTAGAAGTTTGACCGCATTTATCCGGGATTGAGAGACATCCAAACTTCTTACCTCTTTCGCATCCAAGCAGGAAAATCGAAGAAAAACTTTAACCGCTATCGCTATTGGAGTGAGGAGTTTCCATGGACCAGTGAAAATGTATCTGCTTGAGACAAAAGGACAGTTCCAATTCGTGATGCACTTTTTTCTCACGCCGCCTCGCTGGACTTTCGATGAAGCAATTACGCGATTAGGATCTTAATTGCTTTTGACCGCACGTTCAATTTGCTCGCGTAATACGACAGCAAAACGTCGATATTTCCGTAGATTTTTCGCTGATATTACATGTGGCCCTCCTGTTGGCAGCGAGAATGGAAGGGAAATAGAACAAATCGCATTAATCTTCTTCCGCTGAGATACTATCATTGTGATGACACAACACTGTCCTTTTAACAAATTAACGTGCTCAAGTGACGGAATATAATAATTTGTTAGTTTGTTTGTTGAAAGGTTTAGTACGCGCTATTAGCTTTCAGTTATTTTTTTTATTTTCTATTCTTTATGTTATTTTATTTTATTATTAAGTAAAAAGGATATTACTAATACTATCTAAGTCATTTAAATAAAATAGTTTGATAAGTCCATTCTGATTATAAAAAAGACAGACAACTTTTAAACACGTCTATGTTGAGCAACTTTGTATGTTGAGTACTTTGAATATTTTTTTGTTAATCAAATTTGAGTTTTCTTATCTTATCTTATTCTTTTCTTTCTTCTTTCTTTCTTATTAGTATTTACTTGCTTCTTTGATAATAAAAGCACAAAATTTTCCGCTTTTTCGAAAAACGAATCCCCTATTTTCCCTAAAATTGAATTACCTACTGTACCGCTGTTATGTCTGATGTAATAAAATGCCTAAATTATTTTTAACCCTTCTTAAGTGATAAATTTAATTCTTTTAATTCTTAATTTTTAGTGATATTCATTGATGAAAGAGCATATTATTGGATTTATTTTAAGGAAATAGAATTATAACCGAAAAATTCTTGGTCACTTTTTTGAGCAAAATTGTCCTTTTTTCAGTTTTCTTCAATCTTGAACGTCGTTGGCAGCCCTGATTATGTATTATGTACTATGTGGTGGAATTAATTATAACAACAAATGAAATTTTTTCGAACAAAATTTCGAAAAAATTAAATCTGCATAATCTCCATGTGTCCAGGGATTACAGTCAGTCCCCTATTCCTCTTTTTTTTCCCTATTCCTCTTTTTTCTCCCTATTCCTCCTTTCCCCCCTATTTTTCTCAAAATCCCCAAAAATCCCTTAAATTGAGATATTTCCCCCTTTTTCCCCCTTGTTTTGAAATTTTTCAACTTTTCTTCAAGAATTATCATAAATAGAAATTTATGACGTTTAAAAATGCTGCTAACTATAATTTTTTTATCATTTAAAAATAAAGTTTTGAATATGGTTTAAAAATTTTGTATCGCTATTTAAAAAATTTGTAATTTACTTTGTGGCACAAAATACTTCAAATATATTGTTTAAAATACAAGTATTTCGCTATAAAGTAGTTGATATACATTGCAGAGAAAATACAATTTAGCCAATGTATTTTATATAAACTACAAGCTACAATTATGTTTTGTATTTTATTTGAAATACATTCGACGATTTTGTATTTTATTTAAAATACATTCAACAATTTTATATTTTATCTAAAATATTTACTTGTATTTAGATGAAATACGTCTTAAATTAATTATATAAAATTAACGTTAAATATATGAGCAATATCTAAAAAGCCGTAAGTCCATGCAGTGGAGCTTCACAGAGCTTTGAAGTCTTTGGAATTCACAATGAACTCGTCGGAATTTACAATGAGATCATTGGAATTCTTTGGAATTTAATTAAGAATTCTTTGGGATATTTTGAAATTCAGCTGAAATTCTTTAAAATTTAATTATGAATTGTTTGGGATTCTGCGACATTCACCAGGAATTCTTTGGAATGCACCACGAATTCATTTAAATCACCACGAATTCATTTAAATCACCACGAATTCATTTAAATCACCACGAATTCATTGCAAATCACTAGGGACTCTTTGGAATTCTTTGGAATTCGCCAAAGAATCTTTGGAATTCACCAAGAATTTTTTGGAATCCTCCAGAAGTCAAAGTGATTTTCGAATAGTTCATCGTCAAGTCTAAAGAATTCATGATGAATTCTAAAGAATTCAAGGTTAATTCAGAAGAATCCAAAAGAATGCATAATTTAACTCCAATGAATTCATGATAAATTCTAAAGAATTCAAGGTGAATTTTGAAGTATTCCTGATGAATTCTCAAAAATTCGAATGAATTCTTGGTGAATTCTGAAGGATTCATTGTCAATTCCAAGGAATTCATTATGAATTCCAAAGAACTCAACGTGAATTTCGAAGAATTTAAGGTGAATTCCGAAGAGTCCAAAAGCATTCATGATAAATTCTAAAGAAGTCATGATGAATTCTAAAAAAGTCATGATGAATTCTAAAGAAATAATGATGAATTTTAAAGAATTCATGATGAATTCCAAAGAATTAATGATAAATTCCTAAGAATTGAAGATGAATTCTGAAGTATTCCTAGCAAATTCCAAATAATTATTATTAGAAATACATTGCAGGAAAAGTACAATTAAGCCAAGGTATTTTAAATAAACTACAAGCTACATTTATGTATTTTTGTATTTTATTTAAAATACATTCAACAATTTTATATTTTATCTAAAATATTTACTTGTATTTAGATGAAATACGTCTTAAATTAATTATATAAAATTAACGTTAAATATATGAGCAATATCTAAAAAGCCGTAAGTCCATGCAGTGGAGCTTCACAGAGCTTTGAATTCTTTGAGTTTCACAATGAACTCGTCGGAATTCACAATGAATGAATTGGAATTCTTTGGAATTTAATTATGAATTTTTTGGGATTCTTCGAAATTAACCAGGGATTCTTTGGAATTCACCAGGAATTCTTTTGAGTCCTTCAGAATTCAAAGTGATTTTCAAATAGTTAATTGTCAATTCTAAAGAATTCATGTTGAATTCTAAAGAATTCAAGGTGAATTCAGAAGAATTCAAAAGAATTTATAATTAAACTCCAATGAATTCATGATGGATTCTAAAGAATTTTAAAGTATTGCTGATGAATTCTAAAGAATTCGAATGAATTCATAGTGAATTCTAAAGAATTCATGGTCAATTCCATGGAATTCATTATGAATTCCAAAGAACTCAACGTGAATTCCGAAGAATGTAAGGTAAATTCCGAAGAATTTAAGGTTAATTCTGAAGAATCCCAAAGCATTCATAATTAAATTCCAATGAATTCCAACAAATTTCAAAGACTTCAGTGTGAGGTTATAATTAAATTCCAAAGAATTCATGATGAATTCCAAATAATTAAATTCCAAAGAATTCATGATGAATTCGAAAGAATTCAAGGTGAATTCTGAAGTATTCCTGGCGAATTCTAAATAATTATTATTAAAAATACATTGCAGGGAAAATACAATTTAGCCAAGGTATTTTAAATAAACTGCAAGCTACATTTATATATTTTTGTATTTTATTTGAAATACATTCAAAAATTTTATATTTTATCTAAAATATTTACATGTATTTTAGATGAAATACATCTTAAATTAATTATATAAAATTAATATTAAACCTATGCGCAATATCTAAGAAGCCGTAAGTCCATGCAGTGAACCTTCATAGAGCTTTGAAGTCTTTGAAATTCACAATGAACTCGTCGGAATTTACAATGAATTCATTGGAATTCTGTGGAATTTAATTATGAATTCTTTGGGATGTTTTGAAATCCAGCTTGAATTCCCTGAAATTATTTGGTTTCACAATGTACTCTTAGAAATTCTTTGGAATTTTATTATGAATTCTTTGGGATTCTTGGAAATTCACGAGGGATTCTTGGAAATTCACCAGGGATTCTTCCTAATTCACCAGGTATTCTTCGGAATTCATCATGAATTCATTGGAAATCACCAGGGACTCTTTGGAATTCTTTGGATTCTTTATAATTTATCAAGGATTATTTGGAATCCTTCAGAACTCAATGCGATTTCCGAATAGTTCCTTGTCAAGTCTAAAGAATTAATTATGAATTCTAAAGAATTCAAGGTGAATTTTAAGGAATTCAAAGTGAATTCCAAAGAATTCATAATTGAACGCCTATGAATTTATGATGAATTTCAAAGAATTCAAGGAGAATTCTGAAGTATTCCTGGTGAATTCTATAGAATTCGAATGAATTCATAGTGAATTCCGAAGAATTTATTGTCAATTCCAAAGAATTCATTATGAATTCCAAAGAATTCAGCGTGAATTCCGAAGAGTTGAAGGTGAGTTCTAAAGAATTTTAAAGCATTCATAATAATTAAGTTCCAATTAATTCATGATGAATTCCAACGAATTTCAAAGAATTAAATGTGATGTAATAATTGAATTCCAAAGAATTCATGATGAATTCCAAAGAATTCATGATGAATTCCAAAGAATTCAAGGTGAATTCTGAAGTATTCCTGGCGAATTCCAAATAATTATTATTAGACAAATAATTTTGACTCAAACTAATTTTTTCTATGAAATGTGTTGCTGCCTCTTTCAAAATGCCTTGAAATTAATTTTGGTTCTTTTTTTCCTGCTTCTACGGTAAAAAATTTTATTTATTAATATTTATTCATTCCCCTTGTAAAGTTTAAAAAATTAAATTGCCTTGAAATTAATTTTGGCTCTTTTTTACTGCTTCTACAGATAAAAATTCTATTTATTAATATTTATTCACTTCCCTTCTAAAGTTTAAATTTATTTGTTTAAATCACCTTTTTTCGAAAATTTATCCCCCTATATCCCCTAAAATTGAACTACTCAACCGCTGTGATTCCTGTGTGTCTGAAAGATGTCTCTTCTTTTTTATGAGAACGGATTTATCAAGTTTTTTCGCTGACTCCTAATTTATCTAGTTTATCGTTTACAGATTTTTGAAAATTCTAAAGATTATCTTTTATTGTTTAAATTTTGTTATACTTGTTACGTTATTATTAAAACATTAAAAAATGTTTTAAATTTTGCTTCAGATGCCAGATGTGATAACGGATGGAGCAGCAGCGTTAAGTATGTCGCAGTTAGAGGACCTGATGGAAGATGATACAAGTGGACCAGTGCACAGTGGTGATCCCATGTTGTCATCACCTCACCTTCCACCTTTGAGTCCACCTGCTCCCGCGTGTCACCACCCTTTGCCCGATGAGGAAACCCTGGGTAGTTTGGCACCAACGTCCTCGAATCCCTCTGACATGGATATCGTTGCGTAGCCAGAAGCCCCCCTCTCGTATATCACAGAGTCCTCGAGCACCTGCGGCCTTCACACTGTTGCCAAAGTTCGGACGAAATCTTTAGCCAATACTAGTTTTATATCATTCTCCAAGTTCATCAAATCAAGACTTCACTTGGTTGAATTCACCTCGCCATCGTTGTTTTTGATCCAGCCGCGTTTCCTCATTTTTATGAAATTACTCGAGAAAAGATTGTACAGCAACGAGGAAGGATGTAGAAATCTTAAGTTTCGAAAGGTCATCCAATCCATTGGCAGTTGAACGTGAAAAACTTCGCTTTATACTGCTCCAGTCAGTGAAACTTTTTTTTTTACCAAGATTGATTACGCGTTCGAGCGGAAGAGAAGTTTGTTTCGTTGAAGAAATTGAAAAGTGAGAGAGTGCATATCGACTCAATTATCTTCAAGTTCCCAGGATGAACAACTCTAAAAAAAACAATTTAAAAAACTTAAGTAAAGGTACTGAAAGAAAATTTCCGCTATTTTCCATACCATTTTTCTCCATCCTTAAAAATACTAAGACTGTACTCCTTGAGAGAAAAAGGAAATTGACGAGAGCAAATTAAGGTGAATGACCGTTGTAAAAAGACGTACAGTTCCGTTTCCCGGAAGAGACTTCTTGGACCTCGTTTCCAAGTTTGCAGTACGAACTAATTTCTTGAAGGGATAAACCGACGTTGCATTCAATGTAGACCTCGATATCAATCTTGAGCAGCTTCCGAAATTTCATGGACATTACTCGATTCGTTACAAAGTTTGCTACTAGTTATTGTACAGCAAGAAACGTTCGATTCAAACTAATGTCGAGAAAGCAATTCTGGTTAACGGCGTACCGACTATCACGCCTTTGATGCACGGTGTCTGTCCATAGGATCAAACCTTTGTGTTCAGCAATCTGTCTATCCCTAAATTGAAATTTTACCCTTCGAACTCCAGCGAGACACTTTTGCTCAGACACTCGACACAACTTTGGCAACGAAGGAAGTTTCAACTACGATTGTAAATTATTTTGATAGTCAATATTACTTGTAATTTTCTTACCTTTTTCACGTTAGGAAACACGCTTGTGAGAATTGAGGCACAAATATATGTCTTTCCTGAATCGACGAATAACTTGATTCGTGCTACAATAAAATGTTCCTCAAGTTTTTGAATGTGAAAGAAAGTACGAATGATGATCCGATATTCGGATCAATGAGTTGATAAATTTATCTGTTAATTTTTAAAGAATGAAGATCATTTTAAAGTTCACCACTTCAGGATAGTGTAAAACTTAACGCTGCCATAGTATAAAGAACGAACTTGTATCCTCTTTGTTAGGAGGTTCTTTCAAGAATACAAATAAAAAAGACGTACTCGCGCAGGTCGCGTTTTGGCAGCAGAGAAGAAAGAAGTTTCGAATGATAAAATCGCCTCAAAGAGAGCCATTATTATCCTGTGATTGTACGTTTGGTGCTTTGCTTAGAAGATACTGGCAGAACTCGTCTAGGTCTATTCCACTGTAAAGTGCCGTAAATCCTTTTGTATTACACATAACGAGACTAAGAGGAAGAGAAAATAATTTGATTGCGTCCTGCTATAAATATCAGCGGTTCAGGGATCAAGCGATTCGTTGCCTTTTTACTGTGGAGCTCGTTACAGTATTGTTTTTTCCGACAACGAAAAAACAGTGAATAATAAGCGAGGGATTACGGACATTATGGAAGAGAAGCTTTAGCTCGTTCTAGTTTAGTCGACACAAGGGAAAAATCTTTATACGCAGGGGTGACCTGACATTTTCGCGGTGATGAACATTCAAGGTATTCTTTTACCGAGTTTCATTATTTCCTTTCTGGACGTTTTTAACACTGCGAATGTCAGATATTAAAAATATTTTTAATATCTTTGTGCTTGGAAATTTTTTTTTATTTTTACTCTTAGGGCCAATTCCGCCAATTGTGATTAAATCCATGATTAACTAATCATGATTATGTTTTAATAGGCGTCTTAATCATGATTAACTTGCGAAGCGTTCCACCATGAATTATTAACCTCTGATTAGTTAACAATATACTCTGTTCGCAATAAGTCTAGTTTCTATTGTAACGGTGATTCTGATTGGCTGAGTGACGAAACTTGTTTTAGCGCGCTAAGTAGACCTCTGACGTCACCAATGACGCGTAGCTTGATCGATACGTATCCAAGTTGACACAATTTGTAGATCGTGATTGAAAAAATTATATGTAAAGTGCTCGGAAGTGAAAAACGTGAAAAAATATATATTTCGAGAATATGACAGAAAATATAGTTACTGCATTACACTTTAACTTCAACTTTAAGGTTATGTTGACCCCCGTTACTCGTTAATCGCTGGTTAAGCGCGCAAACCGGCCAAAAATGGCCGATTAAGTTAAACGGTGATTAGGCTTTCTTAATCATGGTTTAAAAGTTGGTGGAACGCAAGGTACTGATTAACTTAAGTTAATCGAGGATTAAAATTTAATCACAGTTGGTGAAACCGGCCCTTAGAAACGAAGAAAGTGTTAAGGATTATAATTTTTTATTTTCTTGCCTTTAATAATAATTGGAGAAGATTTTACAAACAAAAAATTTAAATTTACTTTTATTCGTAAAATTCTTTTACATTCTAAAAATTCATTGTTAGAGTTAATCAGAAACTTGATTCTAATCTCGTAAAATGATTTACTAAATGACGCCAGCACGCGTACGCTGTATAATTGAATTTCGTGACTTTTCAAGGCGTGAAGGGCTGGAACGTCAGTAAAGATAGGTAATACCGAGGAAATCTTGTGTACCAAGTGAAGTAAAAGCTTGCAAGAGTTTTCCGCTTGTACATCGCGACGTGCACTACGCTCGTAATAAATTTAACGTATTTCGAAAGTAGTAAATGTTACAGCTGGTAAGGTTTACACTCCCCGAGAGTTTCTCCGTAAAAAGCCGAACATTAAAGTCGGGTCAGGTACTCGGAAAATTCGAAGCACGCAAGTTGGCGATCTATAATGAAACCGAGAAAGAAGAAATTCGTTAGGTGAAAATTGGCCAGGGTCATAATCGATACCTGGGGTTAAAATCACTCTTTCGGGATGCAAAATGGTAAATCCTCATTTCAAAGCTTCAAAATCTTTTTAAAATATTCTTATCCAAATGTAGAATGTGAAGAAATTCTATAAATCGTAGGTAATTTTCTAGATAAACAATCGGTGCATTGGTTGGCCCCTTTAAAAAATGACTGGCCACCTTCGAACTGAACATTTATTAAGAAGTACGCGCAAATAAAAATACTAATTAATAGCGCAGAGTGTAACGATAACTATCTTGCACTATTTATTAGTAATTTTATAGTATATTTAGTAGTATATTTTATATTTTATATATAGTATAAAATAGTATATATATACTACCGTCAGAAATTGTTAGAACACCTGTTTTTTAGCATTTGCTTAAAGTTCTCTAATTTTTATAATATTTAATTGAAAAATTTTTCTCCAAAATAGTACCAAAGCTAATAAAATT
>JBAGKK010232924.1:7733-21587 GCA_037177015.1 Euceroptres primus | reverse complement strand
GGGGAATGAGAGTTTCTAATGATTAAAAATATCTAAAGGGATTATTTTACTTTGGGGGAATGAGAGTTTCCAATGATTAAAAATATCTAAAGGGATTATTATACTTTGGAGGAATGAGAGTTTCTAATGATTAAAAATATCTAAAGGGATTATTTTACTTTGGGGGGAATGAAAGTTTCTTATGATTGAAAATATCTAAAGGGATTATTTTACTTTGACGGCAATGAGAGATTCTTATGATTAAAAATATCTAAGGGGATTATTTTACTTTGGGGGGAATGAGAGTTTCTTATGATTAAAAATGTCTAAAGGGATTATTTTACTTTTGAGAGATTGTAAATATATGTAAATAGTTACATCTAATTAATGCGTGATTGTGTGATTAATGTCGTGTGAAGAGAAAACTAGATGAAAACGAAACGATCCGAAACCCCAGGACATCCCAGGGTTTCGTGTAAGTAGAAAACCCCATGAAAGAGGATGATTCATGAACTGCATAATGTGTCTAACATATCCTGAGGATATAAGATTCTTTTTCTATCGATTTTCTCGACTGTATAATTTCAACATCCTTCGTTGTCAATTTATTACCAATTTCTTTGCTGTTTCCAAATTTCATTTTTTTTCAAGCTCTCAAAATTCTTTCTATTTTAGATTCATTTCTTATTCATTTCTTTCTTCTTTCATTTCTTATTCATTTCTTTCTTCTTTCATTTCTTTCTTCTTTTATTTCTTATTCATTTCTTTCTTCTTTCATTTCTTATTCATTTCTTTCTTCTTTTATTTCTTATAATGATTTACAATTTTCAACGAATCTTAATAATGAATTTAATCTAGAAAAGCATTATTCTCGGAATTTCAAATTTTCCGAAATGTTTCTCGTAAATGTCCTGGGGGTAGACAAGAAACATTACTACAGCTTCTGATGTGAGATGATACTCATTGACCGACCTTATCTACCTCAGATCTCCCCCATTTTTTTCCTCCTCTCTTTATCCCTCCGGTGTATAAAAATCGACTTTTTTATTTGCAGAGGACATTAACGAAGTCAACGGCGAATCATCGTCATAAGCGATACGTGATTCAGGCAACAAGTAGCGCTCTACTTTTATGGTTAGAAAAACAAAAAATAGAGAAAAAAAGGAGATAAAAATGAGGAAAAGAAAAAGTAGCTTCGCGAGAGAAACGAAGACGGTTTTCAAAGGTTATGTCGATAAATCGCGTTTATAATGCAGCGAGGCTGCTCTAGTTGGCCTCCACTTGGCCTCTAGTTGGTCTACGATGTAAAACTATTATGGGCGTGAGACGAGACGAAGAAGGAAAATGGTTTCGCGGCAGTGAGACAGTTAGATATCCGGTCGTGAAACTTATACCTGATCGTCTTCTAGACATCAGGGTCGGTCATAATTTTTTTAATTCCACGAAAATTAATTTTTTAAACATAATTTGTAAACCTTTTTAGCATTAGACTTGTTTTAATTATTTGGTTGGTTTCAACATTGGATTTTTTAAAATTTTTAACTCAAGATCCTATGCAATTTGTAATATGGATTCCGACAAATTTTAGTACTCTATACAAGTACGTTTTTCAATTTAAAATACTCTAATATTCAAATATTCAATATTCAATATTCAAATATTCAATATTCAATATTCAAATATTCAAATATTCAATATTCAAATACTCGATATTCAATATCCAATATTAAATATTCAAATATTCAATTTTTTAACATTCTAATCTTTTCATTTCACGAAATATTTTCATTAAATTTGATTAGAGCTTTGTACAACTTTTGGTCGATTTTCTCCACTCCGACCCTGCAAGATGTCAAAGCCTGCTTCGTTATAAGATCGACACTTTAGCCGCGGGTGAAACTCCAACGGGTTTCTATGGAAAAACAGAGATCGCGAGAGATCCGCCTTTTTTAAAGATCACTGCTGATCTCTCGTCGTGTAAAAATGCAGCTGGTACGTTTCTCCAAAGTGGGAAACGATCAATCGAGGGAAAGAAGAAAAACTTTAGTTTTCCCAGATTCCTAAAAGCTGCAATTCTCAGAAATCTCGATTGTTCAAACGATCAGAAAATGTGCTCACAATCACAGTAATTAAAAAATTTTAAATAATGTAGATTTCTAAGATTCAAGAAATAATTCCAAGATTTCAAACTTTATATACCTGCATTCTCGAAGTCTAGTATTAATTCTGAAAATATTTTACTACAACCCATCATCTAAATTCATTTCGCATGAAATTCAACTCCACCACCGGAACCCAACAATTTTTCGGATATCCAGAAAAGAAATCATATCACGCAGCCTGAAAGTGTCACGCACGCGACATCAATTTTATCGTGTCTACAACAAAGTTCCATATGCTTCAGGTTCGTTTTACCCCTTATACTTTACCATTAAACGATTCCCAGGCGATAAATTAGCATTTATATAATAAAAGATCTAAAATAAAAGAAGGAAAAGGGCTTCTGAACTGCCACCGGTGCTGTGTTCGCTGATCTAAGCAGCCAAAGTAATTGCCTTCGAATGTAATTACAGGCTCCGACAACGCTGACATATTGCTACCTCTATTGGCGAGAGGGAGATGGATAAATAGTCAGAACGACAAGAAAGAAGCAAAATAGAAAAAAAATGGAAATCGAAGAGTCCATGTCCGTGCGGGGATTGCAAGCGAAAACTTGCAAAATGATAATTAACCACTCGTCTTCGTCTCTTTCGCATGTGCAATCATGTTCGCGTGCAGTTGAAGCCAATACCGGTAGCGACTCAGCATCGACGATCGTTTGAGAATTCCCGATGGGGGGTGGTCCTGTTCCGTGTTCCCTGTGGGACCACCCCCGGTCCCAGAATCCTGCAGGGTCGACAAAAATCAAGCTTGTTTTGATTTTTAAAAAATGTGGGTACTACTACATAAGGTCAATGTGTTTACTTTTACAAAGTCCGCTTTAAAAAACATACAAGGGAAACTGATATCATGAGTTACTTTATTTTTCAGGTCTTGTAGTCTTTTAATTTATCTGCACCAAAATTTTATTTTTAAAAATTATTATTCAATTTCCTTGTATATTTCAGCAAAATTAAAAAACCCATAATAAATAAACATCACAGGAAAACGGTGATCAATTTAATGTTGAACTCAAACTCGAATTGCAACAAAAATGAGTCTTAGAAACAAATTGAAGATATGAGAATGACAACTCGTTAAAGACCATTTGAAGTTGGCCCCTAAATTAGGTTATTTTAACTATTACTTTAAAGTTGGCCCCCCCAAGTTTCGAAACTATTACTTTATTTTAACTATTAATTTAAAGTTGCCCCCCAAGTTTCGAAACTATTACTTTAAAGTTAGCCCCCCAAGTTTCGAAACTATTACTTTATTTTAACTATTAATTTAAAGTTGCCTCCCAAGTTTCGAAACTATTACTTTATTTTAACTATTACTTTAAAGTTAGCCCCTCAAGTTTCGAAACTATTACTTTATTTTAACAATTAATTTAAAGTTGCCTCCCCCAAGTTTCGAAACTATTACTTTATTTTAAATATTACTTTAAAGTTGCCCCCCAAGTGTCGAAACTATTACTTTATTTTAACTATTTCTTTAAAGTTGGCCCCCCCAAGTAATAGTTAAAATAACCTAATTTAGGGGCCAACTTCAAAAGGTCTTTACCGAGTTGTCATTCTAAGGTCTTCAATTAAATCACAATGAAAAATTCAAAAAAAATTTTCAAAAATAATTTTTTTTCAAAATAAAAATTGAAACGCATTAAACATCGATTCCTTGATATATTCCTTATTATTTCGACAAATTTTAGCACTATATATGCTATATATGCTATATATATATATATATATATATATATATATATATATATATATTAAAAAAACCCGCTGAATATAAATAAAAAATCGGTCGTTAATTCGTGATATCATTATGCATCAAATACCCTTAAGATTTGAAAAAGAAAGTAGAAAAATATTTCAAATGAAAATCATGAAATCAATGACATTTGCAAAATAAAATAAAATAATTTTGTATCGCAGATAAAAGTAATGAAATCATTGCAATTTGTCAAATAAAATGAAATTGTTTGTACAAGAAAGTAAAAATCTGAACATACAAAAAAGTGCAAGAAAAAAAATCATAAAGAAAATTTTGTAATAGGTAAGCCTGACTTTTCACTTTAAAGACAATAATAGTAATTGCAACAAAAAAACAGGCGTCACTTAAAAAAGGACATAGGCCCGTCAAATTTATGAATTTTTTGTTGAGATTTTTGGATGTTTCCTTTCTTGCACAAACAATTTCACTTCATTTTGTCGAATTTCAGTGATTCAATTACTTTTATTTGCGATTAAAAATTATTTTATTTTATTCGGAAAATGTCATTGATTCCATGACTTTCATTTGCGATATTTTTATACTTTTTTTTTATTTTTAATTTGGTAAAGGGAATTTCAAAGATTTTTCTTTATTTGACGGCCTGTTTTTCTTTTCTTAATGTAAAAGTTTTCGAATTTTTATACATATTTTCTATTTCATGCTTTAGAATAATTCTTAATTTTTTCATTAATTTAGACAAATTTTTACTGAAAAACATCAGAGTAAATTTTAGAAACTTAAAAGTCTTACTTATAAAAAATTAAAATTACACTTCATTCCTGATATTCTTATGCTTCTTTTAAATTTTAATTTTGTAGTTGAAGGGATAACCATAAGGGATTAACCCACATTTTTTCTAAAATGAGATTATTGGCTCAAAAAATCAGATAAATTTTAATATACATTGTAACAAAATGAATTTCTTATAATTTCATTTTGAAAATTTTTTTGCAATTTTTTCAATTTTTTTGCATTTTTTGCATTTAAAAAATTTTTTAAAACATTTGTTCTTAAGTTTTTTCAAGTCTGCAACGTTTTTTTAACTTTTTACAACTCCGTAGATCCAAATCTACTTTGCTTCTGCGACTTTGAATTGAAATTCATTGAAAATACATTGTAGCCTAAAATTGAGAAAATATGCGCCTGGACCGAAAAAAAAATTTCCCCTCCATTTTCTCAGATCTCAATGACTTTTTTCAATAAAACTTTTAATGCCTCAATTCAGTACTACAGTACTTCGGTAGCCAGTTTTTATTTATTTATTTTTTTTTTTGAACGAAAATTGGATTTTTAATCAGCAACCAAAGTTGAAAAAACGGGCATCTGAAACGAAAAGAAAAATTCTCCATCCATTTTCTCGGAACTTATAACATTTTCCAATCAAACTTTTTTTGTGTCGATGCAGCAACTCAACAGCTAAAATTTTTGATTTTTTTCTGAAATTGAAAATTGGATTTTTTAACACCGGCCAAAGTTGAGAAAACTTAATGCCTTTTCTGAAATTGAAAATTGGAATCACCGGCCAAAGTTCAGAAAACCCAATGCCTTAACCAAAAACAAATACATTTTCCCTTCATTTTCTCGGAACCTAATAACATTTTACAACGAAACTTTTCACGCTTCAATTCAGTATTGATTTATCTCAAGAGAGGATAGTTGCTTTTTTTAAATTCAAAATTAAATTTTACGGAACGGTTTTTGTCTCTCCTGAAAAATCAGAAGACATCTTATTGTTTTTTTTTTTAAATTCAAAATTAGATTTTACGGAACGGTTTTTGTCTCTCCTGAAAAATCAGGAGAAGAAATCTTATTGTTTTTTTTTTTTTAATTCAAAATTAGATTTTACGGAACGGTTTTTGTCTCTCCTGAAAAATCAGCAAAATGAGGCTTATCCCTTATTGCTTTTTTTTTTAATTCAAAATTAGATTTTACGGAACGTTTTTTGTCTCTCCTGAAAAATCAGCAAAATCCGGCTTAATCCCTTATGGCGTGCCACCCTTCAATTGAAAAATTAAAGTTTTAATAGCAATTATTGGAAAGTAAAAAAACTTCAGAGGAATTCGAAAAAACGAAATCAAGGAGTAAAACTTTCTTCGATCGTTCTTTTGATTTTATTAACCTTGAATTTTATTTTTTAAATGGATCCTAAGACCGAATAAGAAAAAACGTATGTTTTCCTGTTTTAATTATTGGAAAGCTTTTAAATTAAGAAATATTAAAGAAAAGATTCTCAGGTCCAAACCAATCTAACTTTAACTAATTTTGACTATTATTCTAATAAATATCAAATGAGAACCTATCGTTCGCAAACACAATACCATTAATACCATTAATTAAAAATAAAGCTCTTTGCTAATGGTGATAAAAAGTCTAAATGAAGTTCCTTAAAGTTACATACAATTTCATACAATTTCTACATTTTCTCACGCACTATTTATGAGCCATGTTGTGTTTTAAAGAGTACATGGTTTTTGCACCATAATCAGGACGTTTGCGTTCTCGCACACGCATTAGATGCTAATTGCAGCGAGTGTTGGACTGTTGAGGAGTCAACCGAGCAGGGAACTCGGTCCGAGCGTCCTTGCCCTTTAAATCGCAAGCTTTACATCTCTTTTTCCCTCTCTTTTGCATTTGAAGGTAAAATTCTTAACTTCTCTCTTTCTCTCGATCAACTCCACCAACGCATCTTAATGTTCCTCTCTAACTGCAAGTGCTGCTTTAATCGACGCAATTTGCTGTAAAATATTAACTATTCCATAACGCCGATAGTAATATGAATCTAAAAATACAGTCGAATCTTAAGTACTGAGTGATTTAATAATGAGGGGAATGTGGCGATTCTTAAATACGTTTTATTCTCACCATTAATTTTCAGCCTTTATCTTTGTAATTCAGGAGAGGAGAATAGCTCATCGAGTTTATATGCTTATATTTATCCATAATTAAGATATTTATAAATACAGGTGCAATTTATGTACTTATTAAGAATATTAATATTAGTATTCGAATACTCATTTCGTTTGTTTGAAAAAGTTTTCTGATTTAAGGGATCTTTATTGTAGAGGTAGGATTCGTGATATTTAAGCGAATAAACCAATCAACGAGCGTCTCTTCTCCATAGACATGCTAATTTATATTGTATCGTATATAATCGACGCAGGCATTTAAATTGCGTGTGTGAGTGTAATAATGAGAGTGCACGTCACGACTCGCATCAAAACGCGCTTTAACGCGCGTCACTTCTTGCGACGGATTAAAATATCAAAGGTGCACGGCCAATCGATCGAGTCAAGCGCAAAAGACGACTTTAAAACGTCTCAATAATTTCTCGAATTCTAAAGATTTTATTGTTTCTCAACACAGAAGTGAAAATCGATTTTCGATTTAAAAAGATTCAAAATTCAAAATTTAAAAAGATCCAAAAGACTTCGAAATTTAAAAAGATTTAAAAGACTTCAAAATTTAAAAAGATTTAAAAGACTTCAAAATTTAAAAAGATTTAAAAGACTTCAAAATTGACAATCAAGATTGGAAAGTGTCCAGATTGAAATTCAACATTTTTTTTTCTGCTCAGTCACCTCGTAATTGAGTATTAGTCATATGACATTAATAACATTTTTAAAACAAGAATTTCAAATTCGATAAAGATCTCGAGTGTCGACCGAAGTCAAAACGCACTTCCTTTCACTGCATTTAATTGGATATAAATCTCGAGATAACATAATTATGCAATTTTAATTAGTACCGCGATCCAGTGCACTTTTTTGTCTCGAATAGCGTGGTGTTGTGAGCAGGGGGAAAAAAAGATTCAAAAACCCCATGGAAGGTAAGTAGTACAATAAACGGATCCCTTAAAGGGTCATCGCCTCCAGACACCATACACCACGGGGGCAAGACTATCTTCTGCCTGGATTGTCCCTCACCCTCTTTTTACCACTACAATCAAATGCACAGTGTGCGAGTAAGGAAGACGGATATCGAAGAAAACTCAAGGCAGAGAAGGAAAGAAAGGAAAAGGGTGAGAAAGAAAGAGAGAAAAAAGGGAAAGAAAGAGAGAGAGAAAATAAAGAAAGGAGAAGTTGAAGGAAAATGGGGAGGGAAAGAGAAAGGAAGAGAGATCGATAGAGAGAGTCGAAAAAAGGGAGAGACACAGCAGCTTGCATTTATTTTACAAGAAGGGGTTGAACATTGACCACGGGATACTGCCACCGTTCCAGGTGGTACTCATATACAAATTATGGTAATGGTTGATCGATCCTCTGGACGGTCAAACTTTTTCTCTCTCTTTTTCTTCACTTTTTCCTTGTTCAACCCCTCTGTGCATTTCCAACACGGTTTATCGGCAAGCGTCCAATTGCTGTGGCCCTCCCGCTGATATTTTGATCCGGCTTGAAACTTGATATGTATTTCGCGAACGGGGTGCTTTTTAATTGAAGGTTCGAGAGGTGCATCAAAAGAGTTCACCCTTCAGTGATGGTGGTCATTATTTGATAGTTTCTCTCAGAAGAAAGTATTCTAATTTTAAATCATTAACAGAGGGCGAATCTTCAAATCTGGTTACAAGATTTGAAGTACGAATTAGAACTTCTAGATATTTAGGTTGAAAAATGTTCAAAAAACTGGTAAAGCTATTTCGGTTTTCAGGTGAGTTGGGTGATAATATAGTCTACCTACCATAAATTTTAGAACTGTATTCTTATATTTCAAGAAACAAAACAATCTATTTTTGACACAGTGTGCATAAAATGCGTTTTTACACCCCAATATTAGTGCGTAAAACGGCTTATTACACACCCATTAATACGGGTGTGTTAAAAATGCATTTTACTCACACTGTATCAAAAAATATCGTATGCAACTCCTGCATATGGTTTCACCCACTTGTGGTGATCGCGTGTGTAAAACCGCATTTTACGCACATGTTGCATAATATATTATTTTCTTATTTTTCTCGCATTTATTGTATTCTAGAAAAAATAGCATTTTTTCTCTCGAAATACACATAGAATTCAGTTTTAAAATTTACGGTAGACTATATTACCACCCAACACAAGTGAAAATTCCAGCGCCAAAAAATTTAGCTGTTTAAAGAAAATCTTGTGTTTTATTTGTTCAACTAATCGAAATAGCCTTATCGGTTTTTATTATTTGTTCCTTTCTCTCATCGGTTTCGAAAGAGCGTAAAAAACTTGATAAACTGAAGCAAGGAAAACATTAAAATCTTACAATTTGCCAAAATAGCAAGGTTTTGAAGCAAAAATAAATAATTTTTCTCTCCCGAAAAACGAAAATATACTAAATGGGAAATTTATGGTAAGTAAACTATATTAGTACCTATTATTTCTTAAAATTTCACCAAAAAAAGTGGGATTTTTGAAATTTTTTTCGTTTTTTCCAAAAATCGAAATAACATTACCATTTTTTATTATTTTTTAATTTCCTTCACAGATTTCGAAAGGATGAGAAAAATTTAACAAACTGGAACAAGAAAATCCTTAATATCTTAAAAATTGCAAAAAAACTAATTTCTCTTAAAATTAAAACTAATTTCTCTTAAAATTCGTAAAAAATGTAAACATGTCGCTATGTTAATTAAAAAAAATACTTTTCCCCTTATTTTCCACGTACAAAAACATATTTCATTGGCAAGCTAATTCTGAACAGGTCACCCGCCGGCCGTCGTCTTTCAAGATACAAGTGTTGTCATGGAAAAATAAAATAAAATTTTAACCCATATTTGGGTAAAATTTATCCTGTGAAGTTAATTTTTACCCCGGAATCGATGTAAACTTTATCCTTCATTTTTTCTGTGATGTTCTAAAACATTTTTAATTTATTTTTATTTGGAGTCCATTTAATAAACACAATACAAAAAAAACACGAGGTAAATAATGCAATAATAATAAAACCAGATAAATCTTGGTACAGAGGTTTTCATAAATTTCAGAAAACATTAAAGGCTTCTAAAATGCAAATTGCACCTATCTAATAGTCAAATCTGCAATAATGACTAAAATCAATCAAACTTGTGTAAAATATCCTCCTCAGACTTCTTAATGTACATTTTTTTTCTGTGTTCGTCTCTTGTGAAAACGGACGATTAATCATCAGCATAAAACCTCTGGCGGCGCAGACTGTCATTACTTTGATCGATGGTCACTCGCGTCCGGGAAAAGCGTTTAATGAAAATCAAACGAAAATTAAAATTCCAAGGAGCACGCGTGTTCCGCGCGCGTTAGCTGCGCTTTATGTAATTCACCCGTCACTCGTAATCGCCAGTGGACGTTGCGAACCGCTCAAGCGAGATATTTCGCGTATCTCTCTTACAGCAGACTTGAAATTTAAAACATAATTCTACAAGTTAAAGCTTCAGTGAGCAAAACTTGAAACGATAAGAAGCGACTCTCTCAAAATGAAATAAAAATTACTCGAGGGAAAAGAAGAAAATGGAATTTTTGCCACCCAGGCAAAGAAGTTAATTACATACAAAGTATATAGAAAAATTAGTAATAATTATAGAGTGAAAATTTTCATGATGTAAAATTTCAACATACATTTCAAATAATCATTTTTTTATAAACAACTTTCATCGCCATAAATTATGATATAAAAGTGTTTTATAAATTATATCTAAAAATCAGTTTTTTTCACCTGGGCATTGAGCTTATCGAATTTTTTTCTCTCCTAAGTGCATAAGCCAACTGGTATCATATCACTAATATAAGCTCATTTTCTTCCTTATAAATCAACCCACAACAGGAAATATTTTTATAATTACAAGCTTGTTCGCAGAATATCGAAAAATTGTGATAAGTTGTTTTTAAATCACCTACAACTTAGTAACTATTTTGTTACATTCATTGATTAAATTTATGTCTCCCGTGATTAAAAATGATTTGGAGAAAGTTAAGATCCTTTGAAAATTGAATCAATTTTCACTTGTAAGTAAATATATGTATGTAAATTCAGAAGTTGTCGAGAAAGCTAAGAAAGGTTTGTTTTGCCCCGCTCTGTTCCAAAGCATATAACTTCACTAAATTGTGAAACATTCTTTTTAAAATATTGTTTTATTTTGTAATTATACTTAAAAATATATTTTTCAAAGTATTTTAGAATGATTATTGGCATTTGTACGAAAATAATGTAATTTCGTGGGGTTCTTTTTACCCTTAGGAGAGAATGCGGAGACTTCGGTGCGCTCGTATATCATCGACCATAGGTGTACATGCGTGCACGAATAAATATAATTATAAGTAAGAGCAAGGCCTGAACCACGCCCTGTCTCCGCTCTGCTCTCTTTCTCTCGCTCTCTATCCCTCTCTTCTTCTATCCCTCTTTCTCGCCACCGTCTCTTCTCTCTTCTCTCTTTTTCTTTCTTTATTTCTCATGAGTGGTCTCGTATATCCCACCTCACGCTGAGTCTTGCACGATAGGTTAGGTTTCGACTTTGCTTCCTTTTCTCCTAGACTGCGCATGCGTGTCTGCATGCTTCACATAAACTTTAATCTTCAGCTCAGCTCTTAATGAAATTCTGATTTATAGTAATCGTTTCCAATTTTATATCACCTAAACTCAAATTAATAAAAATAGTTGAAAAGTCCACTAAATTAAGGCAAGAACATGTTAGAAGTCTACTTTAATTTTTAAATCGCCCGCCAGATGTCAATCGTAGATCTTTCTCACAAATGCAGAAAGGCTACTTTGTAATCTTATCTGCTTTCTTATTTTTATTCAGAAAATAGAAGTATCGGTTTAAAAAGAGCGATAAAATCAAAAAACCTAATAACTTTCCTTCGTTTACAAAATAACGATCAGATGGAAAGATAAGCAATCTTTGAGGTTAAATCTATCCTTTGGCAGGGCCCTAAATCGGTAAATCGGATTCCACGTTGCCATAAAGTGACAAGTCAATCCTGCTTTCGACTAACCTTCTCTTATCTCGCCTATTACGTTTCAGCTTCTTTATCTCTATTTCCCTGTCGCTTTAATTATTTTTAAGAGACCGGCAATCCGCCTTTCGATCTTGGAGCGATAGAGTTGTACACGTCGAGCCGGTATCGGCTGCAATTCCATTTGTCAGCCAGAATAAGGCTCAAATCGTATCTGCCGGTTAACGACTTTCAAAACGATCACGCAGTCGATTTAACCCCCTCTTCAATTTGAAATCACTCCGATCTTTTCAGTTAATCGAACACAGAAATGATACTGAAAAGCGAGAGCAAGATCGAAAATTTGTGTGTGATAAATATTTCCGTGTGACTGGTTTTTGAGATTTTTGTAAAGGCTGACTTGAAATAACTCTACGTTTTTTGAATCGAAACTCCCGTTTTTGAAATCCAATAAGTTTTTTTTAATTCGTTTTTTTAATCCAATAAGATTTATTATTTTTCAAAAACCCCAATTTTAAAGAAAAAGAGGTGCGGATTTTAAAAGCAAAAGTGTTTTAAATTGAACAATTAGAGGAACTTTTTAAAGGTTTTTTGTTTATAAACAAGCATTAAAAATCCACCAATCAGGATTGAGGTAAGAAGTTAATCAAGGCGAGTTCAGTATGCTTGTAAATCAAAAGCATCCCTATCAGCACTGACGTAATAAAAACAGCTGCCCCAGACTACGCATCTTCGTTTAATTTTAATACATTCTGTGTCAATACATGGACGAAATACAGAGTCTCGAGTACATGTATAAGGTGAAAGAATGTAGGCACAAGGCTTGCTAATTTCAAGCGATTGTACTCCCAGCGAGTCCTGTCCTCGGAAAAAGAAGAAGGATCCACAGATTTGCTGGCAGCTGTGAATATTCTTTTCCTTTCTTTCTCTTCCTTTCTAGTTAGACGGTTTTTGAATGATTGCAAATGAGGTTGATGAACTTCTACTGGTAGGACTCCAGTTGCATTTTTTCTCTTAGTGGAAAAATTCTCAATGAAAATCATTTGAAGATTTATCAAAAGACCATACTTTTCGCTAACAACTTCCACTGTTCAAACAGTTCCAGCAATCGGTTGATCAACGGTTTCTGCAGCCTCTTTTTTTTATAGAAAATCCACCTTTCCTATCATCTACATAATTGACAAATTGATGAAAGGCTTTGTAATGTTAAGGTCTGATTCGGGAAAATGAAGAATTGTTGTGGAAACCATTCTACAACTTTTCTTAATGTTCCCGAATGAGGCCTCAAGATTACGAACCCTTTCATTAATTTGTCAACCTAAAGATGAATTTGGAAGGCTTAGTAATGTTGAGGTTTGATTCGGGAAAATGAAGAATGGTTGTAGATTCTAAAACCATTCTTCACTTTTCCGAAGAATGATTGTAGGTATGATTCGAAAAAATGAAGAATAGCTGTAGATTCTATAACCATTCTTTATTTTCACGAATCAGTCATCAAACTACAAAGCTTTTTATCAATTTTTCAGCCTGAAGATCAATTTGGAAGGCTTTATATTGTTGACGTCTGATTCTGGAATATAAAGCATGATGTAGATTCTAAAAATATTCTTTATTATCCCGAAGAATGGTTGTAGGTCTGATTCGAAAAAATGAAGAATGGTTGTAGGTTTGGTTCGGAAAAATGAAGAATGGCTGTAGAATCTACAACCATTTTTCATTTTCCTGAATCAGAACTCAACATTACGAAGCCTTTCATCAATAACCTGAAGATCTATTGTGGAAGGGTTTGTAATGTTAACGTCTGATCCGGCAAAATAAAGCGTGTTTTGTAGATTCTAAAACCATTCTTTATTATCCCGAAAAATGATTGTAGATCTGATTCGGAAAAATAAAGAATGGTTGTAGATCTGATTCGAAAAAATAAAGAATGGTTGTAGGTCTGATCGGGGAAAATGAAAAATGGTTGTAAGTCTGATTCGGGAAAATGAAGAATGGCTGTAGATTCTATAACCATTCTTTATTTTCACGAATCAGTCATCAAACTACAAAGCTTTTTATCAATTTTTCAGCC
>JBAGKK010232821.1:0-17938 GCA_037177015.1 Euceroptres primus | reverse complement strand
TTTTAAAAATAAAATTCTACGAACAGAATTCTAGAGAATATTCCAATGAACATTCATTCAAATTGAATAAAAATTACGAATCAAAATAAACAAAATGAACAAAATAGATCATTTTGTTCATTCCAAAATTCTTTACAATTCCGTTCGTTGGATTTTGATAAAAATAATTTGTTTATGATTTCTTAAATAAACAAATTTTATACAGTCTACAGTTTCTAGGCAATTTTTTAAAAATAAAATTCTACGAACAGAATTCTAGAGAATATTCCAATGAACATTCATTCAAATTGAATAAAAATTACCATTTCTCGATTATGAGTGGTTCGTAGTAGCCTAAGAATATTTAGAAAGATTAAAGAAAAAACATAAAATGTCAACTAACTATTACCAGGCAAATCATTTTGACTAATTTTTTCTAAAAAATCTTAGTTTTTGTTTGTTTGTTTGTTAGCACTGAGAAAAGTGGTTAGTTGGGCCAACTACTTAGTTTGCAAGATATGGTACTGCTGTTTTATTAGTTGGGACAACCATTTTTTAGTTGCTATTACTAATTGAATAGTCACTGCAACTAATGAAATGGCTGTGCCAACTAATAAAATAACAGTATCAACTAATTAAATATCAGTACCAAATCTAACAAACTAAATAGTTGGCCCAACTAACCATTTTTCTCAGTGTGTCGCTTCCAAAAAGCATTGAAATTAATTTTGGTTCTTTTTTTCCTGCTTCTATAAACCATTCTTTAAATTGAGGTTATGTCAGGGGGTCGAGTATCCTTAAATAACGCGTTATAACACCTAGCCTGAACCAATTTTAACTAAAAAGAGCTTGCCCATCCTATTTTTTTCTGAATATGTTTTGAGGATGCCTCACGAGTATTTTATTAGGCCGTGAATGAAAAAAATCTTTGGAACCCTTTTTAAATAATCTTAATTTTTAATTTATTTTGGGGGCTTATTAAATATATTTTCGTGGAAATTACTTAAAAGTGTAGGTCTATTGGTGGAAATTACTTAAAAGTGTAGGTCTATCTAACCCTTTACTTAGGCATCCGATAAAAGCCTCTAAAAGTGCAACATCATGCGACATTCGGAGCGCTTTAAAATTTTTAAAAATAAGTATTCAAAATTAGTTTTTTGAAAATGCCTTCTGTTTAGTGCATTTCTTATACAGAGTCTGTATAAGAATTAAACCGCATAAAATTCCCTGTAAAACTGAAAAAAATTGAACGTTTTATCTCTAACAGTTTTAGAGATATTGTCTCCAGAAGTGATTTTTTAGTGAAAAATTGTTCTAAAAAAAATTTTGAGTTTAGTTTATATGAAATATCTCATTGCCTGCTCGTTATTAGTAAAAAATGTCCTAACATGAGTTAAAGTAGACTCAATTTTCCTTAAATCTAAATAAAAAACAATGTTCTATCTCTGATAGGTTCAAAGTTATACTATCCTGAATATGACCCTTTTTTATTGAATTTCATTACACATTAAGTTTTTCTAAAATAACTTGTAGCTGTTAGTGAAAATATGTTCTTATAAGATATAACATTATAGTTATTATTATAATGCGTTGATTATTTAATAAATTATAGTAACTCGAAATAAGTCTTTTATTAAGTAAAAATTTTAATTGTAAAAAAAAAGCGAAATCTCACCAAAAACGTCTAAGATGTAAAAAACTCCGCCAAGTAAAAAGTTAACAGTACCAAGTTATATTAATGAATATCAAACTTTTTACATTGGTTATTATTAATTAAGTATATTAAAAATTAATAAACTTAAAAAACTTCTAAAAAAAATTTAAAAATTAAGACTAAAAAAGTAATAATAACCAATTTAAAAAATGTTATATTCATTAATATAACTTGGTACTGTTGACTTTTTACTTGGCGGAGTTTTTTTGCATCTTAGATGTTTTTGGTGAGATATTATACTTTGTATATCTTCTAAGAAGTATACAAAATAAAAAAGAGATTTTCAGCGAAATCTGTACATTTAATTACTTTCTCATTACACAATATCATCGTTTAGAGATCTAAAATACTATGCAATGTTTTATAATACATTGATATACATTTAATACATAATATATACGTATTTATATTTATGTTCATTTATATTTATTTATATTTATATTTTGCATTAAAGAGATAAGATCACAAGATAAATTGATCAGCATTGTATTCAGCAGAATATAACATAACTCTAAACAAAGCCCAAAGTAAATTGAGAGAAAAGTTTCTTTCAGTTGATCAAACGATTCTAAGCAAAGCCACAAAATATTAAATGTCATATCTTTAATAATTCGCAAAACATAGCCTTGACTAGTGTGTCCTTTTCCAAGAATTGACATAATTTTGACTGAAAGGTGTTTAATATTTTGTGTTTTCGTTGGGGATCTAATGCACTTTCAATTTTATAAGAACCTATTTTCATCCGGGATGCAAAGTTATTTCCGAAAAACTTAATGTCTAATAAAATTCAATAAAAAAGGGTAATTTTCAGGGTACCATAACTTTGGACCTATCAGAGATACAGCATTCTTTTTTGTTTAGATTTAAAGAAAATTGAGTCTAATTTAACTTACATTAGTTCACTAAGGACGAACAGGCCCTGAGATATTTCACAGAAACTAAACTTAAAACTTATTTTAGAACACTTTTTCACTAAAAAATCACTTCTGGAGGCAATATCTCTAAAACTGTTGGAGATAAAACGTTCAATGCTTTTCAGTTTTACAGGTAATTTTATGCACTTTAATTCTTATACAGATTACTTAGACGTAGAATTCACTAAAGAAAAAGCATTTTCAAAAAATTAATTTTGTACACCTATTTTTAAAAATTTTAAAGCGTTTCGAATGTCGCATGATGTTGAACTTTTAAAGGCTTTTTTCGGATGCCAAACTACTCTCTAATTTCGAATCAGTCAAAATTTTCACTGATTTCATTCAGTGATCCATTTCTAGCTAATTCATCACTAAATTTTAACTGAATTTCAGTGAAATTTTAGTGAAATTCAGTCAAAATTCACTGATGAATTAGCTGAAAAAGGGTCACTGAATAAAATCAGTGAAAATTTTCACTGATTTCATTCAGTGACCCATTTCTAGCTAATTCATCACTAAATTTTAACTGAATTTCAGTGAAATTTCAGTGAAATTCAGTCAAAATTCACTGATGAATTAGCTGAAAAAGGGTCACTGAATAAAATCAGTGAAAATTTTGACTGATTCAGATTTAGAGAGTAAAGGATTGAAACCAATATACCTAATCGCTAAATCTGAATCAGTGAACAGTGTATCACTAAATCAAATCAGTAAGGATTTTCACTGATAATCAGTAAGATTTCACTGAAAACAACAGTGAAATATAACTTATTGTCAATGAAAATCGTTACTGATTTGATTTATGAAAACATCAGTGAAATCTCACTGATTATCAGTGACAGCCCTTACTGATTTGATTTAGTGACACACTTCTCACTGATTTAGATTTACAGAGTACACTTTTAAGTGATTTAAAAAAATACTTAATAACCCCCCAAATTCATGAAAAATTAAGATTAGTTAAAAAGGGAGCCAACGATTTTTTACGGGGATGCTCTTGAGGCATCCCCAAAACATTCAGAAAAAAAATAGGATGGGCAAGCTCTTTTTGGTTAAAATTGGTTCCGGAAATATTTTTTTTCTAACTGGAAAAAGAATCAAATATAATTTTTTAATAATAAATGATGAAAATTTGAACGGTTACAGCACAAAAATTGAAAATTTCACGGTTACAGCACAAAAACGAATTTATTGTTTAACTTAAAAAAAAAAGTAGTTGAAACGTATTTTAAATCTGAGTAAATTTGACGAAATAATGAGTGAATAGAACATTGCAAATGAAGTAAATTAAAAGTTTTTTAAATAGCGATGCAAAATTTTTAAACCATATTCAAAACTTTGTTTTAAAATGATACAAAATAAATGAATGATAGTTGACAGTGGTAGTGATTTTTAAATTTAATAAATTTATATTATTATTATGTAATATTGCAATATTAATATATAATAATGTAATAAATTTCTATATTTATTATATAGTCTTGAAAAAAAACTTGAAAAAACTTCGAAAAAAGGGAGAAAAGGGGGGAAATTTCTCAATTTAAGGGATTTTAGGGGATTTTGAGAAAAATATGGGGAAAAAGGGGAAATAGGGGTCGGACTGCAATCCCTGGATATAAAATGACCCATTAAGATCACTTTTCCAAAACAAGAGCGTTTTACAATAGATATTGCATCCCACCGTACTGCCTATAGGCTTCGTGGTGACCTTAATGGTTAATTATTGTCCAATTTAGATGAAAGTCAGATCTCGTTGTGATCCTCATCAATCGTTCGCGATAGTAATGCGATTCGCAGTAGCAATGGCACGCTTGACCCAGAACTTAGGTAATCTGGGTAACCCAGCTGCTTTTCGCCGAAATCGATAAGACTATTAAATCATCTAGCGTCACCCACGCTGTGGCAAAGCTTATTAAAACCATCGATAAAGCCAATTGTGGATAAGCGATTGAAGAAGAATTTGAATTTCCATCTCCGAAGTTCAAGCCTTCTTTAATCAAGAACTGCACCATTGCTCTCGTGAAAAAAGTAACTCTTTTTTAAACTGAAAATCTTTAACAAATTTAATGTATTAATTTATATATAAAACTATTTTTTTACATTATATGCTTTTGCAGCAACTGAAACGTGAAAATTTAACTCGCGTAATTCTTTTACTTCCATACATGTATGGAAGTAAAAGAATTACGCGAATTAATTGTATGCGTCCACGCCATTCAACTTTGGTCACTCTAAACCCGCACACTATCTGCAACGGAAACGGACCACCTATCCATTTCATTGGTGAACAAGGTTAATTTGCTGCTGGATATTCATGTCTCTCTCAAACATGAATTTCACGAAACCGGGTGACCCTTTCTTATTGACTGCTGAGAATTACGACACACTTTACAACACAGCGAACAATGTCGCCACACAATGTCGGTTCACTCCCTTTGCCTGCGAGAAAAAAGTATATCAGGAATTTTTACGAGAAAGGCTTACTTGCAGCTCAGGAAATCGATACGTTTGACAAAGGAATATAAATTCTATCGTTTATAGTCATCTTCGTCCTTGTCCTTTTCGAGCTTAGACCGTATTGATGTTCTCTAAACATGGCAAATGAGTTTCAACTGTATTAATAATATTTTGTTTCTAATTTAACAATCATTTATTTTTATTCTGAATTTGCAGACAATTTGTATCATCAAGAGAAATGGTTGTCTAGTTCGCTAAGTAGTTTACTTCTCCGGTTAATCTTAATGGTAAACGTTTGCTCTAAAATTAGTATAACCCCATCACATACAACGAAATGCTCGAGTCTCACAATATCAAGTTAACAGCCAACAACAATATCTACGCATACTAAATGTACGTGCAGTTCTAAACCTAAAATTAGATTTGAGCTAGTCGTCTTTTCTCTTTTTTCTTTTTTTATGAGCAGCCAATATGCGACGTCACCACGCGAATCTCGTTTCCTAAAGCCAAGTGTTTGGCAGTACTCCACTTTTCTTAAACCTATTCAGCGATCACTGATTATTCAACTGACGCAAAAGATGTATAGCCTACTTCTGAGTCAATTACTTTGTACCATTATTCAATTCAATAATGCTGCAAAATTAGTGTTGAGTTTCTAAGAAAATAATATTTTAATTTTACGATTTGCCCCATATTTATACTTTGCATTTGTGTTTTAACTTTTAACCTAAGAACCTTATTCATGAGAAGACGCAAGTAATACAAAAACGCGAAATGTCATCGCAAAGAAATCAAGTTGAAATGCTGAAGGTAGAGACAAATGTTTTTCACTTTAATATCAAAGAACGTAAAATAATGAAAGAGACAAAAGTTGAAAGAGAAACGGGTAAAAGATGACACCAGCATTTGATGCTAAAAGCTTTTAAGGAACTCTCAAGAACTGGTTTCATTGCCTCCGCGTGTTCAAGTCTCTCTTTCATTTAGCTTTTCTGCAATTAAGTAAATAAATCAAGAAGTGTCTATTTATTTATATTGAAAGCTCTTATAGTTTATATAACTTGCATGCTTCTGAAACTACTTAATGGACAATCTAAAATCTTTGAGCTTCACTCTTCGTGTTTACTGAATGAACACAAAAAGAACGAAGGATAAAATTCAACTCCATTCCTGGGTAAAAATTACCTGCAACAAAAATTAACTTCACAGAATAAATTTTACCCAAATATCGGATAAATTTTCTTTTGTTTTTCCATGACAACATATTTATTTTGAAGAACGTGAAGTTGTCTCATTAAGAATTTATTCCTCTAAAAAATTACCTGCAACAAATTTTATCCTTAGTTTTTTCTGTGAAAGTCTTTTTGTAACATTAATTTATTGAACCATTTAAATAGAATGCAATACATTTTTATGTATGTACGTACACAGTGAGATATGTCAGAATGATGTTATTCTAACAGTGTTAGAACAAATGTAAAAAAATTTCATTTATTTTAAAAGGTTCAAATTTAATAAAAGTTTAAGAGATTTGTGAAATAATTGATGAATAAAGTTCGTCCTCCGATTTATACACAGAATCTCGTGTCTTATGTATAATACTTTCATTGTATAAGTCGTAAAAATTTTAAGAAACTCATAAAAAAGCAACGAACTCAATGAGTAAAACAAAAGTTTTTATTTATTCACTGCATTTTAATTTTTTTCATTCTCAAAACTTCTTGGTCATTTTTAATTTGGATAGAACTTTGTATTTTTATCAAGTCTGGCCTATTTTTGTGTAGCTTATTCTTTCGCGAACTATTTTTCTCATATAAAGTTTCTTGAGTACTGAAAATAGATTGATGTAAGATGTCTGACACATTGGATGCTTATACCTTGCAAGTTGTGCTCTTGACAGGGTATTCGTGCAGAAAGTACCTTAACCTTGCATTAATCGATTTCCGCCTGAGTTTACTCGTTTGCTAGAATATTTTTATGAGTTTAAAAGTTTCGTTCATCTAAAAAACGATGTTAATGATAAATTTAAAGTCTATAAATCGTTTTTTAGAACATCATTCCATGTCTACTTCTATGTCTATAGATATGTCTATCTTAAATGTCTACTTCTAGAAAATACAAGACATTCATCTCTTTTAAAATTAGGCCTATCACCAGTTAAAATTATAGGGTGTGTTAAATCAAGCGAGAAAGAAATTAGTCATCTATTTATTTTTGTTTTATCTATTTTTATCTATTTTACAAATCTATTTATTTTTCTCCATGGATTCGTTGAAAGACCTTCGAACTAACGAAATTGAAATATATTATCAGATTCCGTACCAACACGAACATTGAGCAGCGATTTGATTTTGTCACGCGACATAACCATTGTAAGTGGTGCGAAGTGTGTTTCCGTTGAAGAAAGCTGACTTATCGAGGTCTCCCAAACCGAGATAAATTGTCTCTTCGAATCTTTTATCTTTGATATAATTAAAAGCGTCGTTTTGTCAGGAGAGTGTGAAGATAAAATCTCAATAAAGTAGAAGCTTCGCTATTAACGCCTTTGCTTATCTACTGCTGCAACTCACGCGAAGAATTTTACAGATTAAAGAACTTATATACATGGAAGGGAAATTGATTTCCAACAGAGAAAACATTTATAATTTATTATTGTGGATAAACTTTGACAAAATACTCAGCAAACACTGATTAATAAAAAGCAATTTTGTGATTTAATAAAAAAGATTAACCTTCGCTTTAGGCAATAAAATTGAAAGACCATTGTTCTACTTTCTTAAAGCTATTAAATTAAGACCATAAAACAAATTTTAACATTAATTCTTCAGTAAAGTCTAAATGGAAGATTCTGGGTCTTAAAATATTACTTATTGCCCTTAGGGTGAAAAAGTGCTGAGTTGCGCCTACATGATAGGAAAGGGAGAAGCTTATTTTCTTCTTATAATATACATCTATCACAGCTAAAATGCTTTTTGGATTCTCTTGGGAAACATTTGAAATACATTTTGAACGAACTACTTTTCGTGGCATGGTATTTTTGAAGCATAATTTGAAATTTAATTGCTCATGTACTTTCATTTGTGCAAAAAATGCATTGTTTCTAATTGTAGAGACATTTGCAAGTTTATAATTAATTGCAACGTCTTTTTCTTGAAATTTTTGAAATGCCATGTTTGCTTCTCATTTCCCTAGTTTCAGTAATTTCTTTGAGTTACAGAGCAAGTTTTTCAAGATAACCTCTGGCAGTTTAGACTTAAAGAAAATTATTCGAACTGGAGACATCCCTCGACCTATAAACCGAAAGTAAGAAAGAATAAAAAGCTTCTGTGAATCTTTATACTTTTCTTGTTGAAAAAAAAACCACGAACTTTGTGCGAAATCCATTCGATGCTCGAAATCGTGCCATATGCCTCTGTCTTAATTTTGGAACTTGCGACTAATTTTTTTTACCGTGTGGTGTTCTTTTACGAGATATGGGAGGAGCAGGGAAAGTTAAACACATCTGGAGCACATATGTTATCGTAAAACTGAAAAATTTGTTTTACAACTTACCAAGAGTTCTAGAGTTCTTGAATCACGACTTCAAATGGCTTTTAAAAAACTGCTCATAAAACCACAATATGACCGGAAAACGATCATTCGTGACAAAGTACGTGAATAGTATTTAAAGTTAGTTACTTTATCGTTACAGTAGATGCAGAAATAAATTAAAAATACGATTTTACTATCGAAATTGAAGAAGAAAGCAGAGAGTAGAATTTATTTCAGACGCGAAGTAAATTAAGTTAATGCCGGATAAATATGTATGGTATGTATGTATCTTTATTATACGCCTTCCTTTTACAGCAGAAAACGGAAGCTCTAACCCTTACCTACTCCATAGAAACTCACACACCATAACCAATTCCACTCACAACCTATATTGCGCCACTACCTCTTTTGTCTTGTCTACACCAAAATATCTCCTTTTTACCTTGCCTCTCCCTCTCTATCGTTACCATTTTCAGCGCTGGCAAGCCATCTTACAAAATCATCGTAGCATTTTGTAGCATTTTACAGAGCAAAAATTTTAGGAGGCCGCGCACAAAACATAAACATTTTGTATCATTTTACAGAGAGTAGAAATTTCCCAAGTGAGCCTACGATTTTTGACGGTGAAAGGAAAATTAAAACTAAGTATTGGAAAATAATCTACTCATTAGTATTAAGTCACGTTATAAAATTTTTTGAGAAAAATGCATTTGTTTATTCATAATGTGCAATTGAACATTTCTGCATCGTTTGATTAAAAAATTATTTTTTCGTAAACTATTTATGGAAAATTGATGAAAATTTTAGGGGATAGTGAAAGTTAAATCTAATTAACAATAACATTCTCAACAGCGTGCTATTTGTTAGTGTTGCTAATTTATATCATTTTTTAATAAACAAATGCCGATTTTTCCCTGTTCTACACACGGGATTTGAAATTTTTTTCAAGTAGTGGGAAGTCTTAACGCTTAAGATTCAGAAACCGTTTCAACTTTTTTGTGCTTGCTCTTTGGGTTAATGATAAATAATATTTTTTAGCGCCTCGCGGCACGTACCGCAGTAACCGCTCAAGAGGCGCGTTAACAGGCTTGTGCTTGCACGCTTGACTATGAACATTTATGCAAGTTCGAACTTTTACAATATTTTCAAATTTAGAATTTGCAAATATTACAAATTTACGATTACAAAGTTACAATTTTCAATGTACAATTCACAATTACAAACTGACAGTTTTCAAATTTACAATTACAAAGTGACAATTTACAAATTTACAATTATAAAGTTACAATTTACAATTGCAATTCACAAATTTACAGAGTTTCACTGTACAATTTACAATTTCGAACTTACAATTTACAAATTATACTGTACAATTTGAGAATGTTATTGTTAATTGCATTCAATTTTCACCACCCCCTAAAATTTTCATCAATTTTTCATAAATAGTTTACTAAAAAATAATTTTTTAATCAAACGATGCAGAAATGTTCAATTGCACATTCTAAATAAACAAATGAATTTTTCTCAAAAATTTTTCTAACATGACTTAATACTAATGAGTAGATTATTTTCCAATACTTAGTTTGAATTTTCCTTTCAACGTCAAAAATCGTAGGCTCACTTGAGAAATTTCTACTCAGAGCAAAAATTTTAGGAGGCCGCGTACAAAACATAAACATCCCCCGCATCTAAATTCATCGGTACCCTTTAATCCCCGTACAAAGCATCACTCACTTATTCCTCGCCTCCCCTCTCTAACTTACTTTCCTTCCTTTCTTATCCTCACTTCCACCCTTCTCGCGCAATTCTCACCTGCTCTCTCACTTCACCCTAACTCGTAATGGACATTATCAACAAGTCATTCCTCCCTACTATATCCTTCAACGTCTTTATTCCAGTCTTTGCCTTTAAACGTTGTCCCCATTTCAAATCACCCTATTATAATCATATCAAAACTCAAAAAACAAGCAACCAGCTTTTATCCTAATCACACTACATTATATACTCACACTAACATTATATAATCACACTTCTAATACCACTACATACCTCAGCACATTTTTCTTCGCTCCTATGGCGGAAATGTACAGATTTTCTTTTTATCCTGCACATACATTTACTCATCATTACATTTGCCTCTCCCTCTCTCTCTCTCTCGTCCATTTTTCTATAAAGCCCTTGTCACCTTCGCTATCATCTATCCCTTGATACACTCATTTATTCCTCATTTATCCCCCCCCGCCCGCTATACTCCTCGTCTTTACTCTGCTTTCCACCACAAGCCACAGCGCTTCACCCGCTTTATTCTTCTTCTTTCTTCTTCAGTCCGTCTTCTATCTTCCTCTCGATCCCAGTTACCTCCATTGCCTCCTCTGTCTCGTTTCATCTCCAAATAGTTTCCTTGATCCTAGTTACCTCCAATGCCCCCTCTGTATCGTTCTATCACCAAATAGTTTCACCCACCTTCGCCTTCATCAAGTGCACCGTTTCTTCCCATTTTCTTTTCCTCGTTCCGTATCTTGCTCTCCACTCCAGTTGCCGGATAAATATGAGAGTCATAAAAGAAAATTTGAGAATGTAAAACAGAAGCGAGAAAATGGAGCAGAAGGCAAAACGAGATGAAGCTAATTATACTAAAACATTAAAAATAAAAAAATTACACTTATTGTTTTTTTCATTTAACGTTTTGGTAACTAATATCGTTGAGTGAAGTTACTCAACGCTACTATCGAAGTAATGTAGTGGTAAAATTAATTTCAAAATACTAATTTGGGTAAAATTAATTTCAAAATACTAAGAAAAATTAAATTTTTGGATACAATGCAAGTGTGAAAGAAAAAGTATTTTATACTTTTACACAGTTGAAAACAGTGGATATGTTTTCCAATAAAAATTTTACGCTATAATGTGCCATTTTGTCTTATCTTTTATGGTACTGTTTCATATTTACTTAAAGGTATCCACCCTGGGGTACTACAATAGAAACCCTCCAAGGCAAATGCCACTAAAACGAAATAGATTGTTCGACATCATATCGATGATTTTTTTTTAATACCTACTTTTGCGTAATGGCGATAGTCACTCGAAGAAATGTCCTCTTTTATCAAAAGGAGTTTTCTTGACCCAAATGGAATTTCCTCTTAAAGTTAAGGTTAAAAGGATTTTCATTTTTCTTGTTCATCTAACCTTACCGAAAAATAATTTTGTCAAAAAAATATTCACGTGGTTCAAAACCAGATAAGTAAGAGGACGAGGCTTTTGTTTCAAGGAAAATTTTTCCCCGAGTGGTTAAGAATTCTTTGTTTATGCACTTTGACTCCAAGCGTTTAATCTATTTTTATTGAAAGTTTCTTTCTCGATAGCTTGATTGATTTTCAGCCCAAAGGAAGAGTTCTCGGTCAACGAGGACAAAAGAAGTAAGAACAGAAATGTTTACCCGAAGAAAGAAACGCATCGAGCTTCCGATCTTATTCTGACGTTTTAAGAGCCATGAGAGACCTAAACTAAAGCGAACTAAGAAAACTTTCATGTGAATCAAGGGCTTACACTGGAAGACCTAACAATCCGGAAGTCGAATCGGACGACTTCCAGATGATTTTCTGACGAATTCTTTTCTCTCTTTTTCTTTCGTTGGATTGCGTGATTTATTTTATGCTTTCAAGTGGAATTTCTATTGAACAAAAAGAGACAAGTCAGTGTCATGGAAGAGGAAGATGCCGAGGAGATGCGAGAAGCAGTTACCCTAGTGAATAAATACGTCAAGAAAACAACGTCCAAGAGAATCTCCTCGACGTGCCAGCATCTACTAAAGAAAGACAACTCGAACGACGAGTCCGACACCATGGAATCTACTTCGGAAAACGAGGTGGAGAATATTCCTCCAGATGAGGAGGATCCGGTACCTATCGTAACGGACGAGAAGGGAAACCGCATCTCGGGAAGAGAGAGATCCACAGACATCGAACTTCCTGATGTCTCTGAAGAGGTGTCGGAAGTTTCCGAGGTCTCAGAGGCACGAGTAGAAGTGCGCAAAACTGAAACTCAAAGACACACAACCACCGCAAGGATTCAGATCCAGAGTTCCTCATCTTCAAATGAGAACGAAAATCCTCCAAGGTGTAGCTTTGCCAGATACGGTGGCGCCAGGCTCTTCATGTCGTCTACAAGAAGCCCACAGACCAGTTCAAGTCAAGAGGAATATGAACCGGAAGTGAAGACCATTCCAAAGAAAAACCTATTGACGATTGGATCAAGTCACGTCAGCGCCAGATCAATGGAGTCTTTAAGGATGTCTAAGAACTTTTTGAGTGCAGATGATCGTTACTGTGAGGACTCTCGATCTCTGGAATCCCTTTCCTCTTCTTCGGAAACTCATGTAGCTTCTGGATCGAAAGGGCATTATAGGAGTTTTCTAACTTCTTCAAAGAAAGACGTCAGACGCATCGTGGCTCTTGAGTCAAGAAGCAGTGACAATCTTCATCGGGAAGAGAGCCTCAATGCTGAGGTCAGGAGAGGTCTTTTTGCTAATATGGGCCTCGAGAGGAAACTACCTCAACATCTTAGTTTGCCTCCAACTTCAGGAATGTTTTCCCTGACCAGTCCTGGCGGCAGTGATCGGAGAATTACGATCCTGAGTCCACATTCGCCTCTTCCGGCTCCTGATTTCCAACAAAGTTTCTCCGTCCAGAGTCTCAAGTGCAGAAGGAAGAAGGCGATAGTCTTGCCGAGGTTGGTGTTGCCACGAAGCGAATCCGATGTCTTTTTAGAGTGAGTAGCACCTGCACAAAGCACTCCTTGTCGTACCGTTGGACGTCTAGATGTTTCTTGATTAAATTATTACGAATTGGCTTTCATAACCCAAATGCTTTGATGTTCAGTACCCACGTGAAAATTTTACCGGCAAATTCTCGGTAATGCACTACCGATACATTACCGATAACGAACTACCAGTAATTTATCGCTTAATTTCCGGTAATGCACTGCCAGTAATTTACCGCTAAATTACCGTTAATGCATTACCGAGAATTTATCGGTATTACATTACTGGTATTAACCAGGAATTTACCGGTACTGCATTACTGGTAATTACCGGGAATTTACCGGTAAAATTTTCATGTGGGTAGAGTCTTCCTTATCTTTTTTTTTTAATCGTTTGCCCCAACCCACAGTGGGAACAAAAACATGCCCTTTGACAAATTGATTTGCAGACTACAATTTTTATCCGATTTGAATTGTTTTTTTTTTTAAGAAATAAAATTGCACGTAAAACGTCCGTTTTTTAAAGAAATTAATTGTTATTTTTATTTCATTTGTTAAACAAAATGAAAAAATAAAAAAATTTTCACTTTAGACGAATACCGTTTTTAATTAAATATTTGTGATCAATCCAAAATGCCTTACATGAGTCCAAACTATCCATAAGAACATTGTCCAGTGGTAGTTCAGAAGTTTAAAAATTAATTGCACTTATTATAAACAAGTAAGTGCTTGAAAATAGTTTCATGGAGTAAATCTCGGGGTATAATTTTAACACTCATATCTGAGTTAAAATTTGCTGCAACAAAATGAACTCACTGAGATCAATTTAAACTCAATTCGATTATCAAGGCTATTTCAACACCGGAATAAAGTTCATGCATGATATACGACGAACTGTCAAAGAAGTCAATTGTCAACGCAAAAACTTTTAAAGCAAAATTTTCATAAGTTTTCCTGATTCTGAGAGCAGAATGAGATATATGCAAAATAGATGCAGGTCGGGTCGGGTTGCGGGTTGTTAGGTTAACCCGAAAACCAGCATCCAACCCTCAAACCCGCAATCAGCCGGCAAACGTAAATCAGTCTAAATATCATTTTATTACGGAAAGTTTTCCGTGACAATAGGCTATTGGTACGAAAATTTCCGTAACAATAGGTTATTCTTACGGAAATTTGTCCGTGGCAATAGACTGTTGTTTCGAAAATTTCCGTAACAATAAGTCATTCTTACAGAAAATTTTCCGTAAGAATGAGCTATTGTTACGGAAATTTCCGTGATAATAAGTTATTCTTACAGAACTTTTTCCGTGACAATAGACTATCGTTTTTAAACTTCTAAACTACCACTGGACAATGTTCTTAACTTGTTTTATCATTCATATAAGGTATTTTGGATTGAACACAATTATTTTATAAAAAACGGTACTCGTCTAACGTGAAAATTTTTTTATTTGTTTAACAAATAAAATAAATATTTATATTTTGGATTGAACACAAAGTATTTTGAACACAAAATTTAATATTTTGAACACAAAATTTAATATTTTTGATTGAACACAAGTATTTTATAAAAAACGGTACTCGTCTAACGTGAAAATGTTTTTTATTTGTTTAACAAATAAAATAAAAATAACTAATTTTTTTAAAAAACGGTCGTTTTACGTGCAATCTTATTTCTTTTTATTTAAAAAAAATTCAAATCGGATAAAAATTGTAGTCTGCAAATCAATTTGTCCACGGGCATGTTTTTATTCCCACTGTACAACCCCTGGGATTTGTTAAAATGCCCAAAATAGTCAATTGTCCACCGAGGACAATTGAAAAATAAAAAATGGCGACCAATTAAATATTCGAAAAATGGCTTACTTCTACAGTTTTCAACTAAATATTTTCAAACTTTGACAGAAAAAGAAGTTTGGTTTCAAGAACTATCTGATGACCCAAGGCATTCAAAATTCTGAAAAAATCCAAAATGGCTACCCATTAAATGTTCAAAAATAGCTCACTTGTACAGTTTTCAACGAAATATTTTCAAACCATACTAGAAAGGCAATTTTCGATAGTTTCACTTCACACGTGATTAAATGACTACAACAGGAAATACATTTTGATAATAAGATAACATCCTTCTTTTAAAAATCTGACTGGCCACTATAAAATTTTTAATTATTTCCACTTTCATTGAAACCTGTAGAAGTAAGCTATTTTTTGAATATTTAATTGGCCGCTATTTTGGATTTTTTTAAAATTTTGACTGCCGTGGATCATCAGATAGTTTTGAAAGCCAAACTTCTTTCTCTAGCAAAGTTTGAAAATATTTCATTGCGAACTATAGAAATGAGCTGGTTTTTGAATTCTTAATTGGCCGCCATCTTGGATTTTTTCAAAAATTTTAATTTTGAGGACCACCACCTGTGGAAAATAATTTATTAGGTTTTTTAGAATGTTTAATCAATCATCGTTAATAACTATAAAAAAATACTATTCTCGTCCAAAATTTTTTGGCTCACATTTTCGGAATTTTCAACATTTCAAGTTTTTCAAAATTGAGACGTCTTAGGCATAGCTTGCAAATTACTGTCCTCATTGGACGAATTATTTCAATAAAAACTCAACAAGTTAAGCAGATTTTACGTTTTTGCACGATTTCTCCCATGGAAATCCTATAGGAAATTTCAAATGTCTGGGGCGGTGTGTAAATATTAACCGATTTGGCTTAAATTTGAAAAACTTTCTATTTTTGGACATTCTAACAAATTCCGGGGGTTGGAGCAAACGATTTCCAAAAAAAATTCAACCAAGTATAAATAACGGACACCCTAATGTCCAGATTCCAATATCAAATTTTCTCTATTTGCATTCAATTACTCAGTGAGGTTCTTCGGACGATCCGTCGGTAAACATGGTTTCAAATGCACGCATGACTCTGCAATGCATGCATTCCGACGCATGACACTCCACAGTTTCAAAGATTTTTACGACTGTTATAATTAGCATTGGTTTTAAATCAAATAGAATTAAATTAAATTAACAAGTTTCCTTTGAATTTAATAATTGTATAGCTTTAAGCCTTATAGCTATATTTATTTATGAAAAAAATTTATTAAAAATGCCAATGAGAAAAAAAACATGATTTATACATTAGCGCCAGTAATTATTAGTGTGGGCCGAAAAACTAATAACAATAATGTGAAATCACAAATTAAAAAAAAAATAATTTTTCAAGTTAGAATTCTTTAAAAAAGTGTAAGAAATTCGTTCCCTGAATTTTTTTATTTCCACATTTTTTTGAAAAAAATTGAACATGTGGTTGAAATTTCTCCAGCTTAAATCGAAGAAACATGTTATATTGTTAACATCAAAAAAATTATGATGTTAATTTTGATGATATTTTTGATTGTACGTGAGATGTCAAAATCGCTCAAAAAAGCGAAATTCTCAATTTTTGACTGATCAAAAACCAAGAAAAGAAGTTTTTTATGATAACAAAGTCATAACATATTTCTTTGATTTAAGCTGAAGAAATTTCAATTACCTGTTCAATTTTTTTCTAAAATATGTGGCAACAAAAGAATTCAAAGAACGAATTTTTTGCACATATCGACTGCTCCTATTCGAAAAGACGTAACTCACTTTTGCGAATTGCCAGAGGGACGTAATTCAGGCGCTGCAAGCGGGACTGACGTCCGTATGACAATACACAAAAATGAGTTACGTCTTTTCAAATAGGAGTAGTCGATATTCAAAAAATTCTAACTTGAACAACTATTTTTTTTAATTTGTAATTTAATATTATTGTATACTGCCAAGAACTACAACTACAAAAAATTCGTCATAATTTTTGGCCCATAGGAAATAAAGTCAAAAAATTGGTCAAAATTCAAAACTTTGATCCCAATGTGCGAGAGTCAAATATTAATCAATTTCAAAAAATTTTGTTGACCTCGATTTGTCTTCCCCAAAGGCAACTTTTCCGCACTGGGCCATTTAGAGTTTCAAAATTTTTAGTTTTTCGGCCATCGGTATGACTGTTTTTTTAGCAGCACTATTAGAAATTTGCATGCTAACTTTCAGAGACAAGTGACAGTTACAGTTTCGTACATTTCAGTTAAATTTAGGTCAATTTAGGAAAAATTTAGGAAAATTCAGTTAGAAGTAACTGAAAATTCCGTTAATATTTCATAAATTTAAGATACATTTTCATAAACTTTAGTTGCAATTTAGTAAATGTTAGTTATAATTTAGTAAATTTAATATAAGCTTAGGAAAATTTAGTTACCGTAACTGAAATTTAAGAAAAAATTCATGAAAATTCAGTTACAGTTTGATTTTGGCAACATGTCAATTCTAAGAAAAGATATTGAAAAAAGCGCCAAATTTCGATATTTTTGAAAAATGCTATTAACTGAAAATATTTAATATTTTTCAAAGTTCTTGTACTTATTTTAAAGATAAATTAACGTAGAATTTTGATACACTATTTACTTTATTTCTTGCATTTTTTCTCTAGAGAATGCCAAAGGCCGAAGTTGGTACAAAAGAATCGTAGAAATTAAAAAATATTATATATTATTTCTTAGATGAATTT
>JBAGKK010232715.1:0-21596 GCA_037177015.1 Euceroptres primus | reverse complement strand
TCTCTCACTTTTTCTCTTCCCCTTATTCTACTTCCGTTACACTTCTCAGCATTCGTTCCCTCTCAGCGTTCGTTTCACTTTTTCTGAGTTAGGTCCCCATCCCGAACGTCCGTAAAGAAGCTTCGCTTGAAAAATATCCGTATGAGTGTGTGTGTGTGTGTGTGTGTGTGTGTGCGCGCGCGCGCGTATGTTAAAAATGCCTTTTAATATAATGTCCGAAATTTGTCCAGTTTTGAGTCGGATGAGATAAGAAGAAATACTTTTTTGTTATTTTATCTTTTTCTCAAAAATCGTTTTAGATGTCATTTTTTTCAATTTTTACTCTAGTCCAGAAAATTTATTCTAGATTTGGAAATTGCATAGAAATACACTTTTTTTCTACCAAAAAAGATTGATGTTGATTCATCAAATATCTTGATATAACAAAAAGTAAATTTAAAAAATTCGAAAATTTCAATAATTTTTATCACTGTTTTTTAAGTTATAAAATACTTTCAGTGTATATTTTTTTTTTAATATGGGGTGGTATTTAGTTTATAAAATTCAATACAATGCTTTTAATGATCTTCAAGCAGAAAATTTCCACATCTAAAATTTTTAAAATTTTTGCATTTATAAGTAAAACTTTTTTCTAATTTTGGGAAGATATCAAAATTATACGAACCAAATTTATTCCTTTTGACGAGCCGAATCGATTGACTTATTATAAAATCTTTTATGGCCAACTATTTTTAAAATATGTATACAATTAAAATTGTTTTTTTATACGTGCACAGGATGTACGACTTTCAACGTATGTTTAGCATACGGAAAGTTGACAATTATGAAGCGACGTGGGAAAGTTATATTCCTGCGTCGTTGCGCATGCACAGAGAACAGAAACTTCGTTTCTTTTACCATGCGCATGCGAAGCAACGTGGGAAAGTGTTCTTAATATTTTACTTTGTTTATACCTTTGTAAGGGAACTAGCACATATTGTTTTTTTTTGTTTGTCACTTTTGTAGGGATGTGCAAAATAGATGCGGGTTGGGTTGCAGGTTGTCGGGTTGATCCGAAAACCCGCATCCATCCCGTAATCAACCCGCAAACGTGAAATCAATCTAAATGTCATTTTCTTACGGAAATTTTTCCGCGACAATAGGCTATCATTATGGAAATTTCCGTAATAATAGGTTTTTCTTGTCGGAAATTTTTCCGTGACAATAGACTTTTGTTACAGAAATTTCCGTAACAATAGACTATTGTTACGGGAATTTACGTGGCAATAGGTTATTCTTACGGAAATTTTTATGTGTGAATATACTATTGTTACGGAAATTTCCGTAACAATAGGTTATTCTTACGGAAATTCGCGCGACAATAGGTTATTCTTATGGAAATTTTTATGTGACAATAGACTATTGTTACGGAAATTTCCGAAACAATACGTTATTCTTACGGAAATTTTTTCGGGACAATATACTATTGTTACAGAAATTTCCGTAAAGGAAATTTTCGTAACAATAAGTTATTCTTACGGAAATTTTTCTGTGATAGTAGGCTATTGTTAAGGAAATTTCCGCCTACTTGCGCACGCCCTAATACAGGTATGAATACGCCCTAATACAGGTACAAATACGCCCTTGTACTTGTTACAAAAAATGTCGTGTGCGGAAACTAGGCAGATCTGACTTGTGTGAAGTTAGCCAGCACTCGCCGTCGGCAGAGTCTTCGGCTTGTTTACGGCTCGCCTTCGGCTCACCTCAACTCGCCTACGACTTCACTTTGACTCGTGCTGCACACTTCACACTCGTTCTGGAACTGCCTACTTTCCGCACTTGTCGCACAATATACTATTGCAGTTGCATCAGAGAAATTTTCTCAATTTTGGAAATATAGCAATATGATAAGCACCAAATTTATTCATATTGAGGAGATGGATTGATTGATCTATTTAAAAACCTTTTATGAACAACAATGTTTATGATAGATAAAATAAAAAAATATTTTTACGTATATGTCAGAAAAATTTTTCCAATTTTGGGAATGTAGAAATATTATAACAACCAAATTTATTCCTTTTGATGAGACGAATCAATTGTTTTTAAAACTGTTAATATTCTTCCTATAGAAAATACCACTCCCACGTAGAGCTGAATTTAATTAAAAATATTATTAAAAATCATTTGAAAATTCATTTATCAATTAAGCTAATTTTAAGAATTAGATTGCATGTTGTGAACCTCTTAAGGTTTTTCTAATCTAGAATTTTGTAAAATGCTCTAAGAAATCTAAAAAAAATAATTATGGTTACCTTAAATAATGCCTTGTAAGATCCTACAATTCCAAGTATTTATAAATATGCAAAGTAATAAAAACAATTAGTTTTTGGTAAAAAGTGTATTTTTCGAATTTCGAAAAGGCTTCCTAAAGTGGACCCCTATGATTTGAATTTCCATATGAAAAATTCGAAATATTTTCCAGGTGCAAATGTGCGAAAGTACATGTGGAAATCCACGTGAATTCATCAATTCGACATGAAATTCGAGTAGTAATTTTTAAGCATGTTTCGCGGTTTACGAGATATTTTCAATTAAAAATAACTTTTAAAATTATTCATGTGGTAAATCAAACGAAATCTAGGTAGAATTCGTTCAGATTTCGCGCGAATTATTTTCACCTAGGTTTACTTTAAAGCCGAAAATTGAAAGCGATCTGATAGGCGAAAAGTGGTCCGTTGTGACAGAACATGAAAGTTGGAAAAACCGAAATGCAATTCGGTTTTTGCAAATTCGCGCGAATAATTTTATAATAATAATATTATTATATTCTTATTATTATATTATTATATTATTATATAATAATAATATTAATAATTTTATATAATAATAATATTCGCGCGAATTATTTTCACCTAGGTTTACTCTAAAGCCGAAAATTGAAAGCGATCTGATAGGCGAAAAGTGGTCCGTTGTGACAGAACATGAAAGTTGGAAAAACCGAAATGCAATTCGGTTTTTGCAATTCGATTTTTTGAAATGCAAATATTTATGTACAATTAACTCCGATAGTGTTAATTTAATAGATAATACAAACAATCTTACCTGAAACTCTCAAAATTCAGCAATACTTTTTTATCTCTTGTTCTTCTCCATCAACATTTTGCACTACTTTCGCTTTTAATTTCACAAATTTTTGATTTTGTGCATTGTTTAAGTAATCTTGCACATTAAACTTTTCGATTTGTTTAGCTTCCAAGAAGCACTGTTCACGAGATTTGCAGGTTGTTTGCTCTTTGTCATTTAAAAATTCCACAAAAGCATACCACTTTGTGAGTTGAACATTTCTTTGGACCATGGTTTTAATTAATTTACGTTTCCAATCAAAGAAAATGTTCTTTTAACTTCCGCTTAACCGAAAATAAAAACCCACCTTTTGTATGCAAGGTAAGTCTTCAAACTGAAAGGTAAAAATTGTTCCTTCTGATCAGAAATTAAAGAAATGGAAATATGAACGAAATTTCCTTTGAGAAATTAAGAACTGCTTATAGACATACCTTTGCCGATTTTATTACATTACCTGAGTTCAGTTTCTTCGGATTCAAATTCAAACGCGGAAAAAACCGAACAGATTAAGATAATAATAGGTTATGGGAGGAGACCAACCCTGCCGAAAATTTGTCCCCCCGTTTCGGTTTATTGCTTTACTTCATTACTTCCTTTTCTGCCGATCATAAATCTCCTGTTTTCTTCAAGGAAACTTGTATATATTTAAATATTTATTAAAATAATTTAATTAATATTATTATGAGAGATTGTTATTCAGGCTGCTACCGAGTTGCCTCCGGTGAACAGTAAAAGTACCGAGTTTCCTTTCGGGTCTCTTTGAGAGGCACCCCACAGAGAGACCGCTCTTTACCGCTGACGCTAACCCTTTTCCTATCCCAAATTTGAGAAAAGGAAAAAAGTGGGGGGCGGAAGAGTGATGGGTGATCTGTCTCTTATTGGTATATTTTTCACCCATTACTTTCGTGCATAATTTGGCGCGTGATCTTACGGTTTTCTGTTTCCGCATTTCGCAGATTTATGCGAAATTTTATTATATATATATATATATATATATATATATATATATATATGTTATAAATTTAGTTTCCAAAAAATTTTAAAAATGAAATTCAACGTTGGACTTGCTGTAAAAAATGCTCATGTTTTCTTAAATTGAACGAGGGGAACGAAATCGTTAAAAAAATATTGTTTACAATCATGTATAGGACAGCGAGAAAGTTCTCAATCGTCAAAAAATTAGTAATAAATTAAATAGAAAAGCTATGGATGATATTTCGGCCAGACCATCCAAACTTATTCGAAAAGAGTTAAGAGAAGGTGACATTAATACTTTAACGCCGCAAGATCTTTCTCTAATTAAAAAAACATGAGTAATGAGAGAAAATCTGTAACCCCACTATTGTCTAAGACTTTAACTGACGCACACGATTCATTAGACAGCATTAAGATTAAGAATAATAGAGACGAAGAATTTTTACTGATAAATGACAGAGAAAAACATATTACTTTGTTTTCAACAGTTGTAAATTTAACGTTTCTTTGTTCACTGAAAGTAATTCTTGTGGATGGAACTTTTTACAGCTGTCCTAAACAGTTTACACAAATTGTTACGATGCAAGGATTACATAAAAACTTGTGCTTTCTTCATGCTTCTTGGAAAAACCATCGATTTTTATCGGAATTTAAATAACTTAATTTTAATTTTGCTCCAAAAACAATTTATGGTGATTTTGAAAAGGCAATCTATTCCGCAATATATCAAGTTTTTCCAAAGGCAACTTATCCAGAAACTGTTATAAAAGGATGTCGCTTCCATTTAGGATAATGTTGATGGAGAAAAATTCAAGAATTGAGATTAAGCACAGAATACAAAAAGATTCAAAAGATGCAAAAGTTGGCAAGTTTTTAAAGCTGTTTTTCGACCTTTCATTCTTAAATCCGTCAGATGTAGATGATCGTTTCACTGAAGACCTTATGTCTATTCAACAAAATGACGAAAGAGTTTAAAGATTTTGTGATAACATTTTGAAAACATATATTTCGAAAGATTCATGGCCTTATCTCAAGTCGTTTGCGAGTTATCATTCAAAAGGCTTAGGATGTATACTACCGTGGTCCGAAAAAAAAGAAAAAAATACTAATTAAAAAATACAAATGGCACGTAAATATATTTGTTCTTTTTTAATAGAAAATGATTGGTGAAGTCAGAAAAATTCTATATTTGATATTTTGCATGAAAGAAGACTTGTTAAATTGGCGTTTGAACGTACGGTCAAGTCTTCTCTATCATTTCCTACACATTCACGATTACTGTGTTTGTGTGAGGCTCAGAGGTCATGAGTAGGTGGCTGGGTAAGGGAGGGGAACTCAAGGACGCTGAACCTAACTCAGTATGCGTGGTAAAGAGGGAAAGAAATATCGGACGAGTCCTATCGGCTCATCGCCACTTCTCTTCCTTCTCCTTTACGTTTGAATGCTTAGGGTCCTTTCTTCTTTCTATATATACTATAGTAGGCGAATAAATAATTTGGATTGTTATCGCATTTTTCAAAGTATCTAGTTGTGCAGGTCCAGAAATAGTAAGAATCCAGTTGACATTGATTTCATTTTATTATAGCAAATTAGGAAAAATCGACATGAATTTCATGCTAGACTTTCATGCTACCGCTACGAGCTCTCCCGCGTGTCTGACTGCCCCTTCCTCTCTTAATATTAAAGGAGAGGTGATAGGAGCGTACTTATTTGATTTTAGACGCTTAAATCTATGCGTCAACATTCCGCCCACCTTGAGCCGTCGTAAGATCAAAATAAGTTTCTAAATCTAGCACATAATTTAAATGCTCGTAATAATAATAGAAGTCGGTTAAATCCATCAAGAAATTTGATCTTGTTATGCCATTTTTTTCAAATTTACTCACTTAAATCTATAACATCATTCACCGAATAGGCGAATATTACTTTAATACTAAAACAATTTAGATCGCCGCCCACCATGACTAAATTAAATTTGAATCTGTGGAAAACTAAATTTCCTCTTGATTAACTGGCAGCACACAAAGTTGCGTTATGGAACGATCGTAAGTTCCATAAGTAGTTTTCAAAGTTATGCTACGGACCCTTTTATCCCTACCGGGATGACATCTAATGATATTCCCTAAGTTCCAAGCAGTCGGAGCTGTTTTCACCTTTTGAATAAGCACCAAATCTCCGACTTTTATGTTTTCGCTTGGATTAATCCACTTAAACGATTTTGAAGTTCCGATAAATATTTCATAGACCACCTTTTCCAGAATTCTTGTCTAATTCTCTCTACAAATTGCCATCTCTTCAAATAAATTTCCTTCAGATCTAGAATTTAAAGTTCTGCCAACGCTTAAAGTGGGGCTCATATTAAAAAATTACTCAAACCCCAGTAGGACCAGTCTTCAGAATTATCATTCTTAGCAAAGATGGGTCTTGACTTTAAGCAACCCTTGATCCTGCATAAGAATTTATTGAGCTCTTCAAAGGTGAGAGTGTCATTTTTTATTTCGTGGCATAGGTGACGCTTAGCACTCTTGACTCTTGCCTCCCAAAGACCACCAAAGTGTGGAGCACTAGGATGAATAAAGTGCCAGTTGATAATATGCTCAGCTAATTCTTACCCGATTTCTTTGTCAGCGGAAAGCATTTTAAAATAACGTTTCAGCTTATTATCAGCTCCGACAAAGTTAGTTCCATTGTCACTGTAGAGATCTGAAGGAAGACCTCTTCTAGACACGAATCGTCGCAATGCCAAAAGAAACATAGGAGTGGTAAGGTCCGAGACTAATTCAAGGTGAATAGCTTGAGTTTTTAAGCATATAAATAGAGCTATGTACACTTTTCGAGATTTGTATCCTCTCCCTATCCCCATTCGAACTAATATAGGTCCAGCGTAATCTAAGCCTGTATCAACAAAACGGCCTTGATTTTGAGACTCTCGCAGCTGGTAATTAACCCATAATTTGGGATGCTAATTGAGCCCTTTGACGAACACAGCTCACGCAACGGTTTATCAATCGTCGAACCAGATTCCTTGCTCCAAAAATTTTGCCCAATCACAAAGTGATTTAACTGAGGACCCCCATGCCATGTTCGGAAGTGAGCTTGTTCAGCTATAAGTTCAGTGACTCGATCTTTCGGTAGGATTATGGGATGTTTAGCGTCCCATTGAATTGGAGCGTTTTCTAATCTGCCGCCCATTCGTACCAATTCTTTCTCATTCAAGAACGGGTTTAGATTCTTTAAAGGACTAGAAGAACTATCCTGGCCTTTCATTTTTAACATTTTAATTTCGTTACCAAAGTATTTTCCTTGCAAGTACTTCAGCCACAAGAGCCTAGCTCTTTGTAACATAGCAAAATTTAACCTATAGTTTTGTTTGGATTCTTTCTCATGTAATCCATGAAGTAAAGCAGGTAGGCAGTAAACTTTAAAATTTTTGGCCATGTAGATGCTGCATTTGAAATACGAGGAAAGAGACTCACGACAGGTTTAACGGTAACCTTGTGAACTATCGTTCGAGTCTCAAGGTCTGACTTTGAAGGGCCAGGAGCAGAGTGTATTGGCCGAGACTTCCTTAATTTTAGATACTAATTTCGAGGCAAGAATGGCTCCGCATAATTCCAAACGCGGTATGCAGACTGTTACGGCCGGAGTAACTTTAGTTTTAGAAGCGATTAAAGAAACTTCCGCAGTTTAATTTTCAATAATAACTCACAGGTATACTACCGCGGCGTAAGCTCCCTTTGATGCGTCAGAGAATGCGTGCAACTCGCACTCTGAATCAATCAATATAGATCCTATCCATCTCGCGATTTTTAAAGTTTTTAAGTTTATAAGTTCCAGTGAGTACTTATACCAGCGATCTTTCAAGTCTGTTGGTGAATCGTCATCCCAACTTAATTTTAATAAACAGAGTTCTTACATGAAAATTTTAGCAACGATTATAACTGGGAACACCCAACCGAAAGGATCGCATAAACGCGCTATTAATGATAGGAAAACACTTTTGGTAGGCTTCGATGAAACTCTATTGACAATTGAAATCTAAAAGAATCAGTTTTTGCATTCCAGAGTAAGCCCAAAACAGCGCGGTTTTCATTCTCAGCGGCAATGGTTATATCCTTTTGGTCGTTTAATTTCTGGTTATCCGTGATTAACGCAGGGTGGTTGGAAGATCATTTACTTAGCGGGAAGCCGCCATCCTTTAATAAATTCGTTAGATCCGATTCAAGTCGAAGAGTGGTATGAATATCATTTGCTCCAAATAAGCCATTATCGACACAAAAACCACAAAGCAATATTTCCTTTGCTTCTGGGTCATCATCCTCTGCTAATTGTTTAAGCACCAAATTCGCCAAATAGGGAGCCGATGCAGTACCATACGTGACGGTTAACAGTTGAAAATGCCGTAGAGGTTCTAAAGGACTATATCTAAAAATGATTCTTTGAAAATCAACATCGCGTGGGTCCACTAAAATTTGCCGAAACATTTTTACTATATCGGTAATTACTTCGTATGGATATAATCTCCAGCGCAAAATAATACTAGTTAGGTCAGTTTGCAATTTAGGCCCTACTGGGAGTTGCTCATTTCAGGAGCTACCAGTTGAGTTGCGACTAGACGCATTAAAAACTACTCGTAAGCGCATTGTGGAACTACTTAGTCGAATTACTGGGTGATGAGGTAAATAAACAGCAGATGAGGCTTCCGATTTATTTTTTAAATTGCAAGGAACTTCTCTCATGTGATTTAAGTTCACACATTCTTTAAGGAACTCCGAATAGCTGGAGTGTAATTCTTTATCTTTTAATAAACGACGCTCATTGCAAAGACACATAGAAGTAGCAGTATTTAAGGATCTACCTAATTTTTTTGAACCCTTTGGTTTGAAAGGAAGTGGCACTATATACCGACCTTCCTTATCTCTAGAATGTGTTTCGCGGAAATAATCTTCGCATAATTGCTCCTCTTGGCTAGAAAGAGACCTTTTTGGAAATTCTTCCCATTCCCAGAATGTTCTGAGGTCTGCTTGTAGTTCTGAGATATTAATACAATGTTGCACAATAGAGATGCCGTGAAAGGAAATCGATTGCTCTGCATGACCTGAAAGAATCCAACCAAAAATAGTATATTGCGCTACGAGAGCGTCTAAAGGACCTTTCTTAATGTGAGGGAGCAAAATAAAACCATAATAATCGGCTTCAATAATAATTCCTATTTCTTGATCAGTGAAATGTTTAGGATCAGCCCAAGACAGTCCATTTAATTCGCAATCTATGGAGTATCTTAGGTATAAGATAATTGCTAACACGAGTTTTGACTAACGTGGTTATAGGGATGACCATATTACTGTCGTTAATTGGAGTGATAAATAAATCAACTTGTGATTTTGCTGTTCCTAATGAGATGCCGAAAAGTTCACATAATTTATTCATAGCGGGCTACCTGTTCAAATTTAACATTTGTATAATCCTTTCTCTTACTAGAGTGGATTGAGATTCTTAATCTAAAAACGCTCGAAAACGTAAGTTTCAACCATTACGTGCTTGTACATTAATTCGAGCTATGGCTAAAATAACAGTTTTAATAGCAGGTTATATTAGAACAGTTGTGTGTGAAACAGTACTATTCTTAAAAACAATACTAGAAGAAGGTTTGATTGTAGGACTCGGGTCCTGATTCGTTAACGGATGCACTGAATTAATAAATGATTTGACACAATTTTCTTCTGATTAAACAGTATCAGAAGCGTTGAAAGGAGATTGATGGGAATGAAGTAGAGAATGGTGTTTTTTCCTACAATGCAAACAGATACTTTTACTCCTACAGTTACGTTGCATATGTTCAATTCTTAAACAATTAAAACAATGTCTGTTTTCGCGAGCAATTTCCTTTCGTCCTTCAACATTTTTCGATTTAAATTGACTGCATTAATACAATTTATGATTCGCTTTACACAGACAACACATAACAGATTGAGAAGTGTTACTATTTATCTGACCGGGAGATTGCCGTGATTTATTGTTAGAATTATTTGCTTTATTTAATTGTAATTCTCAAGTCATTTGATAGGATTCTAAAGTTCCTATTCGCATAGAAAGAAAAGTGTCTAAATCAGAGTACTTAGGATAGTCGCTTGTATGTCCTAAATGTCTCTCCCATTCACATAGCGATATTTTATTTAGTTCATTTACTGCTATATAAACAATTATATCATCCCAGTGTTCTACTGGTCTTTCTAAATTTTTTAGTGCTTGTAAAGCTTCATTTAATGTATCACGTAGGACCTTTAGGTCTTAATTAGACTCTTTATTGATGGCAGGAAGAAACATAAAAGAGTGCAGATACGAGGTAACAATAGCAGGATTATTTTCATATCTCCTTTTTAACATGTTCCAAGCACTATCATAGTTTGAATCAGTAATTGCAAAGTGACGAATCAACTGAGAAGCTTTCACGAGTAAATTGGCTTTTTAATGGTGCAATTTTTCTGCTCTTGACAAATCAGTATGTTTATCTACAATTGCTTCGAATAAATCTCTAAAATTTTGCCATTCAATATAATTACCTGAAAATTTAGGCAATTCTGTTGTCGCAAGTTTAGGTGCTCTTTTTATTAATTTTGACACATTAAAACTATTACCTCTCGACAAAGTAGAATCTAGAACTGAGATTGAGGCTCTTAAACCTGACAAAATACACTTCAAATACACTTCAAATGTGTCCAAAACAAGTAGGAATGTTTCTGCCGCTTTGACAAATTCATTATCCGCAAAATAATCTACCTTTATCTTGTCGACCTTCTCTGTGTCAGCTAATGCCGCTACCTGTGTGTTGTTTTCTTGTAGCTGCTTCCATACGTCTAGTAACATTGCATAGCGCCCTTCAGCGACAGCTAGTGTGACGCCTTCAGGAGGAATCTTCAGAAAGCTTGGAAGGATCCTCGTCAAGTTTTCAATCTGAGCTCTAACTCCGGCAATTTTCTTCTCCATTTTGAATAAAATTTCAGGAAAGCCTATTAAATCGATTTTAATTGATAAGACCACGTAAGTGAGTAGAGGTGGTACCATGTAAGACCAAGTGAGAGCGGTGCATAATGGAAAGAGTAAGTTTATCCGAACCATTCTGATATTAAAGGAAGATTTGAGTGTTTGTGTGAGCGCTGTAATCGATGTAGTAAATTCACATGTGTGAGCAGTAAGGTCCTGCGTGCGCAGCTTTTGACGTCACTACACACACGTCACTTTTAAACACACTTGGTAATTTTTTAATTTATTGTGAATTTATGCTCCAGCATAAATTATTGTTGTTCACTCACTAGATTGGCACTGCTCACAGAATTTATGAGTTGATTGTCTATGTTTCGAGATGCTAACGATCACTTTCACTGTTCTAAAACACTTATTGCTCCGGCTCGAAGGACCAAATGGTATCGCATTTTTCAATGTATCTAGTTGTGCAGGTCCATAAATAATAAGAATCCAGTTGATATTAATTTCAATTTATTCCAGCAAATTAGGAAAAACCGACGTTAGACATTTCATGCTACCGGTACGAGTCTCTCGCGAGACTGACTGCCCCTTTATCTCTTCATAATAAAGGAGAGGTGATAAGAGCGTACTCATTTGATTTTAGACGCTTAACACTATGCGTCAACATGGATATTGTGATATCATCATTACGGGGGGCTTGATATAACGAACAAGGTTACAGGCTTAGCTAAAAAACTGGCCCAGAACAGGCCTGTTTTATTTTTTGTATTTAGAAAAAAACAAAAAATTTATACTCTCCATGATCTATTTCTTAAATAAATGGTCCTGGGAAAGCCCGACGGGCAAAATAGAGGCATTAATAGATTTTACAGTAGTCTTGGTTATATGTGCCTGCTCCTTCCTCCTAGAATGTCCCTTAGAATCCCATCTTAATATACGTGGTTCTAGGAAACACCAAAGGATAAAAGAGCAGGCATATATGACCAAGACTGTACATGTCGTCTCATTCTTGTCACTCTAAACTGGGTCATTTCGAGTCACTCACCTTCCCGCTTTTTTGAATTTTGATTGCTATATTTATATTAAAATTGTGATCAGACCTGTCAATTTGAGAGGACTCCACCCCTTTTTCCCCTTGCTGTCCTACTCCTTGTTCTTTACGGATTTTCCTATATAAACAACGTGACTTTTTTTGGGAGTTCCACCCTTTACCGTTCCTTGCTTTTTCATTATTCTAAACAAAGAGTATTTTCACGGCAGCTAGTCTGACATCAGTAATAAATGTAAATTGTTTTAAACGAAGCAAAATATATGGTTTATGGAAAGTTTACGTTTTGCCCTCAATAGATATTTTTATCTCGGAAGCTTCACTTCTTTCACCCCTTTTTTCCAGAACTGCATTTTTACCTCCAAACAAATGTAGACCATTCATTAATTCAGTGTATCCATAAAAATACCGATGCAGTGGTCATGATGAATTGTCGTTATGCGCAAGTTATGGATCTTTCGATTACGGATGCGACTTCCCATTCCGTCCCTTTCTCCCATCATAGTACAAAATTTCATTTTCCTCATCATAAATTTCCTATGTGGTGAAATTAGAACATTTTATTGGGCTATTAATAGCCAATTCAAGTTTTATTTGACAACAGCGTTTTTTGTCATAAAAAGCGGAAATGTGAGTGACTCGAAATGGCCAAGTTTAGAGTGACAAGAATGAAACAACGTGTACAGTCTTGGTCATATATGTCTGCTCTTTTATCCTTTGGTGTTTCCTAGGACCAGGTATATTAAGATGGGGTTCTAGGGAACATTCTAAGCGAAGGAGCAGGCACATATAACCAAGACTACTGTAAAATCTATTAATGCCTCTGTTTTTCCCGTCAGGGTTTCCCAGGACCATTTACATAAGAAATGGATCATGGAGAGTATACATTTTTTTCTTGTTTTTTTGTGCATTTTTTCTTTTTTTTTTAAAATAAGAAACCTACAGCGAATATTTGTTCCGCAAAGGTAGCCTCAGTTGAACGCATGCGGGATATTTGCTTCTTTTTTGTTAGTTTCGCTATGGAACAAACATTTGTAAAGGCGAACGCTTTTTGGGGCGAACCCTTTTTCCTCACCTTCCCAAATTTTCATTTGGAATGTTATTTGGAGGTATCTGGATATTTGTTGCTAATATTATGCTGTGATATCAAAAATTACTCAAAGATTGTATGTTAAGGCATATCTTAAAAGGATCTCCGGGTCAATTTCAATATGATATTGCAACATAGAGCCGATGATTTTCTTTCGAAAATATATATTCACGCAGCGTTACATAGAAGTAGCGTACAATCATGAAGTACATGCCTCTATTTTGCCCATCGGGGTTTCCCAGGAACATTTACTTAAGAAATGGATCATGGAGAGTGTACACTTTTTTCTTTTTTTGTGCATTTTCTCTTTTTTTTTTTAAAGAAACCTACAGCGAATCTGTGTTCCGCAAAGGTAGCCTCACTTGAGCGCATGCGGGATATTTGCTTCTTTTTTGATAGTTTTCCCATGGGACGAACGCTTTTTGGGGCGAACCCTTCTTCCTCATCTTCCCAAATTTACATTTGGAATGGTATTCGCAAGTTGCACATGTTACTAAAATAACTTTATTTCAATCGTTGCAAGAATAATACATATACTCCTTTGGCATTCTTCGGCCATGATTTTTTCTGGACTACGTCGTCATTTATCTGTAACTCACTTTTATTGTGTCTTACAAAAGAGATGTAATGACCGGGTTCTATACTTTTTTTGCCTACATGGAAAATAGCACTCACAAATTTGTAAGAGCTACCTCCGAATTTAACGTTTGTCGTGGGAATACCTTTTATAGGATATTTTTCGATTTTTTCCAAATGACCATTACCTTTGGATTTTATATCAAAAGTTGAACGACAAGTATCAATGGAACTGATTTCACATCTAATCTCTGAAATTGAGTTTTTCCTTCACATTTTGCATCAATTTTTTACCGCTTGATGTAAATTTTATCAAATATTTCTTGCAACGTCCCAGCTTTTTCTTTAGCGATCGTTACTGGAAGCATAGAAATCTTGCATAATTCACTTTCACGAGTAGATTCTTTGCACTTACAGCATGTTTTCAAACTTTGTACGTTAAACTCTACAATACTACTCAACACAGGAACGACATCAAAAAGATCACCAATAAATTCCGCAATATCTTGTTGTTGCTTTTCCTTATACTTCTTTCCAACAAGTTGCCTCACTCCGATTACATTGACCGCACTGTTCTTCGACAAATAAGCATTGAACGCCTTTCGCAAAACATGATCATTTGGCAGATGAAGCATAATAATCTTCATTTTCTCACAATTGAAAATGCACAGCAAAACTGCATTAGTATAACAAGAAACGTCGTCGTTATTTTTCAATCCTCTAACACGTGTCGAAATTTTTGAATCAGTGTTTTTTTGACAAGTTTCCTGCGCTTTTACTGGCTCGTCGAAATAAAACCACTTATCGTCCATAAGTCTTTTTTCTGCATTATAATAAAATTTGAATTGTTGCAAATCTTTGCGATATTTTTCTCGCAATCTATTATACTCTTCTTTGGCTTCTTTACTTGCTCTTACCCACGAAGAATCAAAGTTGACCACATGTAAACCTTCAAGAAAAGTAACTATGGAAAGCGCAACGTAAATTTGCCCATCGGCAAACATTCGATTACCATCGTCTATCACTGCTTCCTTCAAACTGAGACCTTGCGATTTGTGAAACGTTATGGGATAATTCAAGCACATTGGAAATTGCTTTCTTATGACGTAAGCTTTGTCCATAACTTTGAACTTCACACTATATCGTTCAATAATGAATTCTTTGTTGGACGATGCTAAAATGATCGTAACGTTGTCGATGTCATTTTCATCGTAGGTGCTACGAGAAACAGATTTGATTGTACCAATGGAAGCATTTACCAAACCCAGAGTCACATCGATATTCTTGGTTATCATAATCTTGGCTGCAATTTTCCTTGACAATATTTTAGGAAGCCCTCCTGATTTGGAAGCATCTTCTTCATCCTTTTGCAGAGTCTTGTCAACTTTTTTCCTCAGGTACGGTTTACAATCTACCGAATCATGCGCAATCAATTCAATTGTTTCTTGCTCGCTGATGCGACCCAACATCTCTGTATTCAAGGTGTTGCACATATGTCGAGTAGGAAATATGCAAACAGCTTCGGACGGTAATTTCGAAACGTAATCACATAATTCTCCCAATTTCCCCTCTACCGCCGATGCCGCGAAAGGAATTTTCCTCGTGGCCAATAATTTCCGGTCATAATCAGTCAAGTAACCTACGCGAATTCTTTTCAACATGTCTCTATAAGTTATATATCTCTTCTGACGCATATTGATATTAAGTTTGTCGTAAAAAGATTTTGCCATAGATTGACGTTGCCAACTGAGCCAATGAGCGTCTGAGTTTCTTCGGTTGTGAGCGATTTAAACGGAGGCTGTCCCTTCACTGGTGAGTCAAAATTTCTCAACTGGTCACCTGATTTTCGACTTGATGTAGAAACTTGGAAATTTTTATATAAATGGAAAGCTTTTGACTATAAAAAAGACCCCATGGCGGTTTCTATGAAATATCGATTTTTGAAAAAGTTCTCAAGCAATCAATAAAAAGTGCACTTTTTTCAGAAATTAATTACTCCTCTACCATTGCAGATTAAAGTCTAAAATTTTGTGACAACATTACTTAGTGAAGAATTTATCCAACGATCATCATGTCTTAGTCAGATTGTTTAGTTTTAGGTTTTTTTAATAACAAATAAGTAAACAAATAATCATATTTATGTGTTCTACACACGTAAATTCGTAATTTTTCTTGTTCTGTGCATTGGACGTTCACGAAATAGAATATGAAAAAATAGGGGTATTCGTCATTTCTAACGATGGAAAATAGATTTTTCTCGCGCGGCGCACGACTTACTTGCGCGCGCGTACCGGCACGAACTTGCACGCCGACGCAAAAAACAATTGAAGAACATGTGTTTAAACAAATGAATATTACTAAGCAGTGTACATATGTTTCATATCGTTGTCACTCTATTATCTTCTAAATTCCAGGTACTTACGGTTTTTCTCATCTAGAAAATTGTGTTTGTGCACTGCATTCTAATCCGTATTGTCATTTCACATTTTAGGCGATTTTATGGTCATTTATATTCAAGTCTTAAACATATGAAAATTAAAAATGGGCTGCGCACACGAATGCTGTAACCCCCTTAACAAAAACCATCATAAATGCATTCGTAATAATTTAGTTTTCATATTTGAAAGGCGCAATGCAAAGTTCGAGAATTTAGTGGGATCTTACGTATTTAAGTCATGACTTACATTCGTATCTTACTAATTTCTCGAATTTTGCATTGCGTATGTAAGTCATGACTTAAATACGTAAGATCCCACTAAATTCTCGAACTTTGCATTGCGCCTTTCAAATATGAAAACTAAATTATTACGAATGCATTTATGATGGTTTTTGTTAAGGGGGTTACAGCATTCGTGTGTGCAGCCCATTTTTAATGTTCATATGTTTAAGACATGAATATACTGCATATGACCACAAAATCGCCTAAAATGTGAAATAACAATACGGATTAGAATTCAGTGCACAAACACAATTTTCTAGCCGAGAAAAATCGTAAGTACCTGGAATTTAGAAGGTAATAGAGTGACAACGATATGAACCATATGTACACTGCTAAGCAATATTCATTTGCTTAAACACATGTTTTTCATTTTTTTTTTGTGCGTCGGCGTACCATGCGTGTAAGTTCGTGCCGGTACGCGCGCGCTAGTAAGGCGTGCGCTGCGCGAGAAAAATGTATTTTCCATCGTTAAAATGACGAGTACCTCAATTTTTTTCGTATTCTATTTCGTGAACGTCCTATGCACAGAACAACAAAAAAATTACGAATTTACGTGTGTAGAACACATAAATATGATTATTTGTTTACTTATTTGTTATTTGAAAAACCGAAAATTAAACAATATGACTAAGATATGATGATCGTTGAATAAATCCTTCACTAAGTAATGCTGACACAAAATTTTAGACTTTAATCTGCAATGGTTCAGGAGTAATTAATTTCTGAAAAAAGTGCATTTTTTATTGATTGCTTGAGAACTTCTTTAAAAATCGATATTTGATAAAAACCACCGGTGGGTCTTCTTTTACAGTTAAAAGCTTTCCATTCATTTAAAAATTTCCAATTTTCTACGTCAAGTCGAAAATCAAGTGACCAGTTGAGAAATTTTAACTCTGGTGCTAGTTGCAACAAGTCACCAAATAAAAGAATGTGTTTATTACCGAACCAACCATCAGGAGTGTCTTCGGTGTTAAAAATTTCCGATAATCGCTTATGATTGTAAGCGTTTAACTGCTCATTGAAAACCATGGAAATTTCGTCGATGATAATCAATTCGACATTTTCCAAATCTTGACGTAATTTTTTCAAAACTGCGTCAGACAATGATAGGTACTTTGGAACGTTTCCGTGCTCGACAGGCAATGAGAACATTCTATGGATAGTCAATCCATTGATGGAAAAGGCTGATATTACAGTGGGAGCTGTCACCGCAACACTTTTTCCCAGAATTTTCCTCACCCAACATCGTATGGCATTTATAAGGAAACTTTTCCCCGTACCTCCCTCTCCACTAACGTACAACCTAAAAATTGAAACGTCCACTTTTTCAGCTCAAAGTGCCGAGGTCACTTTATCGAACACTCTCTTTTGATCAACGTTCATTTCGCTTTCGTACTGCGAAACATTTTTCTCGGGAACTTAATCTTCTATCTGCTTGAATTCATCCATAGCTGCATGAATCTGATCAAGCTCACCTTTCACGGATTCACCATCATTTCGAAAATCTTCTTTGTTATTAATTTCCATTTGTCGTTTGATTAATTCTTCAACTTCGCTTTTAGCTTTCTTGATCTCCTCGAGTTTTTCGTGGTATTCTTGAGCTTTTTCAAGTTTGAAAGCTACTTTATGAAATGACTCGGCATACATTTTACATCCATTCTTAAAATTTGTCGTTTTTCTCCAAGATTGAAAAAGACTAAGCAACGAGTAAAAGTATTTTTCTGGATGAGTTTCTTTATTGTACTTGAAATGAGTGATTAATGCTCTCGTTTACGTTTTTTGCATAGAGACCATTGCTCATCGGATAAAATTCAACGTCTTCTTTTATGAGTTTCTTACTTGATATATCGTACCAATTTGCGAAATCATACAAGCAACAATCTTCCAACTCTTTCGGTCTGTTCGGATAGTGATCATCAGCGAAATTGAGAGGCTATTTTGCCTTTTTTTCTGCCAATATTTTCCTGCGTTTCAGATAATACCTTTTGTTGAAAATATTTCTTTGATTTTTCTTCCTTATTTTTGTAGACTCTTTTGGTAGAATATCTACTTTTTCAGATTCATTTTCCGCAGTGTTACGAATTTTTTGACATTTCAATAATCTTGCTTTTTTTCTTTCATAATATTTCTTATTAATTAGTCTTCTCTTCAGAGCAACTCTTGATTATTCTGGTGAACTGTCTTCCTGCTCACTATCGCAAGAACTTGTATCAAACACATTGGCATACATTCTTTTCCAAGTTTTTTTTGCTCGTAAATTCCGATTCATTTCTTCCCGAGAAATTGCTCTTTTCTTCGTCCTGCAGATTTTCTGTGACCGGAACATCCGACGATGAAAATTTTTCGAATATACATCTTTGAGATTGCTGATGACAAATTTCAGTCGATCTCGTCAATTGTTTGTTGTAAATTTCTTTAGGGAAGTGTTCGAGGTTATGATTTTGTAATAATTTTAGTAAATGTGGGCGCAATTGTCTGTATTCAAATCGAATAGTTTTTGGTTTCAAATTCAATGTAACCACAAAGGCAATGGAAAAAACTCCGCAATCATTTATCCCTATTTGAGACTGCACCTTCGGAAAGTTTACGCGCTTTAAATTCTGCCAAGGGCACAATTTTTTTTCAAAAATTTCTTTTGTTCTGCATTAAGAACATTTCTGTTTATCGAATCATATACGAACAATTCCTTCGTCATGCTATTGTAAAAACTATAAATCCAATGAGTAACACTATGAATGATTTGTGTTGATAGGAACTGGTTTTATGGCTCCTTCCGCGTATATAGTTTCATATCATTGAGCCATTCATTTCTTGATATTACTAGCTTGTCAGCCACAGTCAGGTTAATTAAACTCAATTTCGGTAAACCTTGCCACGTTAATGTTGGCTTTTCTGGATTTTTCTGAGGACTCTTCAAATCCTCGAAATCATTCAAGTTTTTCAATGGTGTGGAACCATTTATCTTCGACACTTGAACGTGAGAAGGCACTGATTCTCTACAATCACCTGGCGACGACGATTGTTTCGCCAAGTGGAACTCGCGAAGGTCGGAAAAGGCTCAATCACGACAGTTTCGAAAATCTTCATCGAATGCGTTCTCATTTCAGAACAATCGTATTGAACATAAAATTATTCCTAAGCGTAATACATTTCTACTCATTTTTAAAAAAATTTCTTTAACAACAATTAGATAGTGTGACTTGCATTTTTAGTTCTTATGGAGTTTTCGTCATTTTAAGATAGGAAAATATATATTATTTTTCAACTTTAAATTTAAACCACTTAATGTTTACCGTTTTTACTTCTATTGCAGAAATCGTTTTCATTAATCGTTTTACTATTTCATACATTTTAATTTCAAAGGCTTTCAATTTATTCCAATTTTTGAAACTGAATAATTTTTAATGAAATCATTTGTTCATGATTTACAATATTTTGTTCTTTGGGGTTTAAAATTATTCAAATGTTAAGGCTACAAAGAACAATATTGTGTTATCATGAATAATTCAATTCATAAATTTCGAAACCTGAGGAATTTGAAATTGCACGCTCTTGAAAAAATAGTTATTTAATTGTTAATGCTTCCACTTTGAAATAAAATTGTAGAATAATGAAGTATTTCCATTCAAAATAATTGTTTAAGTTAAAATGCTTCGTTATATTTTGACATTGCCCATTTTTTTAAAATTTCGAACAAAAAATTGTAGAACTATGACTCTAAACACTTTCCATTTTAAAAGATCCCAATTAAACATTTCAAACTGAAAGGTTTCCAAACATTTCATAATTTAAAACTTGAAACTCACAACTGCAAAATTATAAAGCTTCTATTAAAGCTTCGATCCTTAAAAAAAATAAATTCACTGTTATTTCCTGTTTTCTGATCCAGTATTCACCCTGACCATGCTCCAAAAATGATTTACATTCCAAACTTTTCATTTAATTTTTTATACTGTCCAAATCAATTTTATTGACTTATTACATTACTGCATAATTTAGGATACTCCTGGTGAGAGGGCTCAGTAAACTTTGTGGAGATTATTTTCATATAATTTCTTGTCTAGATCTATTCTTTAATAAGTCATAATCTTAATTACTTTCCTGAGTTTTATATTGCATTTACCTAATTATTATAAAATTTACGGAAACTATCATTAATAATTTTATATTTCAGTATAGATGCACTTTTTTAAAAAAATTATTGGTTTCAAAATCTTTCAATCAAAACTTTATTCAAATTTTAAATTTAACTGCAGTTACATTTGAATTTAACTTGATTGTATTTAAATTTTTAATTTACCTAAATTGTATTTAAATTTTTCATTTCACTACATTTTATTTTAATTTTAAATTTAGCTGCATTTTACTTTAATTATAAATTAACTAAATTACACCAAAGCATAAAAGAGCAGGCATATTTGACCAAGACTGTACAATCCCCAAAGGATAAAAGAGCAGGCATATATGAGGAATACTGTACAATCCCGTGTAAATAGATAGTTCGAGTCGGTAACAAAAATGAACGTCTTACATGAAATAATATTTAATTATATTTTTTTAAAGCCTCTATCCTTTTCAAAAAATAAATTCACTGTTACTTCCTGTTTTCTGATCCACTATCCACCCTGACAATGCTCCTAAAATTATTCCCCATCCAAACTTTTCCTTGCATTTTTTATACTGTTCAAATCAATTTCATTGACTTATTACATTACTGCATAATTTAGAATACTCCTGATGAGAGGGCTCAGTAAACTATGTGGAGATTATTTTAATATCATTTCTTCTCTTGATACATTCTTTGATGAGTCACTTATAATCTTAATTACTTTTCTGAGTTTTATATTGCATTTACCTAATTATTATAAAATTTACAGAAACTATTATTATTATTATCATTATTTATCGGCATTTGGAACTCGAAAGTTCATTGCCTCATCTACCCGAGACCGCCATGCGTTTCTATCCTGTGCATCATCCATCCACTCATTATAATCATATCCTAGTTCTACCAAATCCTTTTTTAAATTATCCCTCCACCTGATTCTCGGCCTTCCCAGTGGTCTCTTACTATTCGGTTTCCCTTTCATGATTTG
>JBAGKK010232620.1:9141-21597 GCA_037177015.1 Euceroptres primus | reverse complement strand
ATAACGGAAATTAATCTTATCACATCTAAACATTTAAAATCCAAAGGAGGCATTTCTGAAAATAAGAAATAGTAATGAAATTCGTACATGAAATATGGAAAGTGGATTTGAGGTTAAGAGTTTGATGAAAGAGAACGCGAGCTTTTAAAAAGTTCAAAAACTTCGAAAGCGAATAATGTAACAAATACTACAATATTTCCATTTAGGAAAAACGAAATATTTAACTATTGTAGATAATTTTTTCGAATATAAGTAAGGTGACGTAATAAATTAAAAGTCTAATTATTATTATTATTTTTTATTTCAATAAACACGTTTTAAATTACACAAATGGAAACGACGTGACTGTAGTACAATTTAAGATTTAACATTTACTAAAACTATTTACATAATTTATTTTGCAGTCTCTCAAATGTGTTATAATCTATTTATTACATCTTGTCACTGTCAAATTATAGTTACCTATACTTTAAGAGTAAGGTAGGCCTCGTGTCACATCAGTTTTTATGGACTGAGCGTCATTATACAAAATCTTTTACAATAAAAATTGTAAATACTTCCTCACTGAAATTTAACTGCAGTTCCTTAAATTTTTATATTAAAATCTGAACAGCTTTTAAATCTGTTATTTATTGTGGTAATTTTATTTGTAACATATATAAACAGAGGTTAGGAAATAGTAAACAAACCGACCCACCGGATCCACGCGCACGCGCATATAAGCAGTCGTACGCTCTCCTACGTTACGCAGGGGAATGACGAGAGAAAAATGATGAAGTTTATCCTTTTTTAATGTTTATAAAAAAATAACACATTCTAATCATAAATAGTCGGCTAATTATGATAAAAAACACCGCTGAGTAGGTAACGGAATGATTTTTATAAATTTTGTTTCAATCTGAAACTGGTTTTTAACACCCGGATGGGAATGACATTTTTGCTGTCGAAATGCACTTTTCAGTTTTAATATCGGATTCACAAAAAAAAAAGTTAATATTTTATGTTTAATTTTATAGAATCTTGTATTAAACCATACGCTTAATATTTCTGTGTTTATCACTCAACTGAAACTACAATATTTTACTAGAAAAAAAGACGGCGGTAATGACAATTAAAATAAGAAACATCGAGGGACAGACTTTAAAGTTTTTACAATATTATTTATTTGGCTTGAAAAATGTGCATAAATTAAACTTATGTTCATGTAAAGTTTAAAATCTTGGTACGTTAAGCGTTTTTAGGTCACTGTCTAAAAAAAAGGAGAAAATCAGTATATCTTTGTGCAAAATGAGGTTGGGACGCCGCACAGTATGGCTAAAAGCACTTTTTGTGGACAAAAGTCTGTCTACAAGCCAATTTTCAATGGATTTTAACGTTTTTTTTAATGACCGTAAGGCTTCCAGGTATAACGAGTAGGTGCAAAAAATTCACTTTGGCCAAACGAAAATTTTTTATTTAACAACAAAATAAACAATATTTTTTTTCTAACTTTTCAGACTCACCTTTTCTTTTAAGATCTTCAAATTGACCAAAGAAAAGCTTAAGACAATGCAGTAACTATCTAAAAATAATTTTCTGTAGGTTAGAGAAAGAAAAAAAATGTTTATAATGTTTTAAACAAATTAATGAACAAAAACCATTTTCTCGTGATTCACAATGATTAGTTGTTTGAAATTCATAGTTTTTATATAAAATATGAGAGAAATTAATGCCTAATTGCAATTAGTTAAGAATAGTTGCTGTTTGACAATTATTTGAACAATTTTTGTAAAAAAATACACAGTTCTCGTATATCACAATGAATAGGCTCAATTTTTTTTTGCAGTATCAACCAAAAATGTCTTGCCAAAGACTACCAACTAACCAACTAAAAATGTATTACCAGTGACTCCTAGATGTAATTTTGTTCAAATTGATAAAAAATATTAATTATTTAAACAATTTTTATAAATAAATGCACATTCTGACCATTTTTCCAAGAATAGGATCCATTTCTTTCTTTCTTCTTTCTTTCTTCTTTTTTTCTTCTCCACCTAAAAATGTATTACCAATGACTCTTTGTTTTGCTACTTTGCCAATGTACATAAACAGTTAATTATTTAAACAATTTTTATAAACAAATGTACATTTTGGTCACTTTTGCATGAATAGGCTTATTTTTTTATGTGGAATAAACTAGAAATGTCTTACCAATGACTTCTTCTTGCAATATTTGTCCAATTAACAAGAATTGTTAATTATTTAAACAATATTTATAAACAAATTATTCATTCTTGGCATATTTCTCTAAATAAGAAAAAGTGTTGATTATCCAAATAATATTTATAGACAAATTCACAGTTTGATAATTTTTCCATGATAAATAATAATTTTTTTTGCGGATTGAACTAAAAAACCAAGGTCATTATATATGTGTTGACCTTAGTTTTTTAGTTCATCCCGCAAAAAGAATTAATATTTATCATGGAAAAATGGTTAAACTGTGAATTTGTTTATAAATATTGTTTAAACAATCAACACTTTTTCTCAATTAGAAAAATATGCCAAGAAGGAATAATTGGCATGATATTTCTTGTTAATTCCGCAAAAAAAAATATATTTATTATGAAGAAATGGTCAAACTATGAATTCGTTTATAAATATTAGTGATACATTTCGAGATTTTGCGAAACAAACTCGAGATTTGCTCGAAACATGATCAGATGAGATCAAAATTGAATGGAGATCGCGAATCTCAAATAAAAAATTCGAGATCTCGAGTCAAGATTCTTGAAAATTCGAGATCTTGAGTCGAGATTCTCGAATTTTTTTATTCAAGATTCTCGATCTCTGTTCAATTTTGAACTCAACTGGCCATTTTTCGAGGAAATCTCGAATTTGTCTCGAAAAGTCTCGAAATACATCACAAATAAATATTTTTTAAATAATCAATAGTTTTTGTTAACTGGACAAATGTGACAAGGAGGAGTCATTGCCATTGGTAAGACACTTCTAGTTTATTCTACGAAAAAATAAGCCTATTCATGCAAAAGTGACCAAAATGTACATTTGTTTATAAAAATTGATCAAATAATTAACTGTTCTTGTCCGTTGGCAAAGTATCATAGCAAAGAGTGATTGACAATACATTTTTAGTTCATTTCGCTAACAAAATGGAACCTATTCTTGGAAAAATGTTCAAAATGTGCATTTATTTATAAAAATTGTTTAAATAATTAATATTTTTTATCAATTTGAACAGAATTACAGCTAGGAGTCACTGGCAATACATTTTTAGTTGGTTCCGCAAAAAAAACTGGGCTTATTCGTGGAATAATGTTGAAAATGTGAATTTGTTTATAAATATTTTTAAAATTATTAACAGTTGTTGTTAATTTGAAAAAAATGACAGCAAGGAGTCTTTGGCAAGACATTTTTGGTTGATTTTGCAAAAAAAATTGAGCCTATTCATTGTGACATACGAGAACTGTGTATTTTTTTTATAAAAATTGTTTAAATAATCATAAAACAGCATATATTCTTAAATAATTGCAATTAGGTATTAATTTCTCTCATATTTTATATAAAAACTATGAATTTTAAACAACTAATCATTGCGAATCACGAGAAAATGACTTTTGTTCATTAATTTGTTTAAAACATTATAAACAATTTTTTTTCTCACTCAACCTACTGTAAATTATTGCTAGATAGTTATGACACTGATTAAGCTCTTCTTTAATCAATTTGAAGATCTTAAAAAAGGTACATTTTGAAAGTTAGGAAAAAAATATTGTTTATTTTATTGTTAAATAAAAAATTTTTGTTTGGTCAAAGTGAATTTTCTGCACTGACTCGCTATACCTGTAAGCCTTACGGTCACTTAAAAAAAAACATAAAAATCCATTGAAAATTTACTTGTAGACAGACTTTTGTCCACAAAAAGTGCTTTTGGCCACTGTGCACCGTGCGGTAATGACGTTTGGAGTGTTCTTATACTTATAAGTGAATAGGGGCAGAAATGAGAAAAGAAAAAACTGACCGTTTTGTAGAGGCTGATAATAAGTATTTATTATATAAAATAAAAAATCAGTAAGAGTTTCTAATTTAATGTTATATTACTTGGACTTCAAGTTTGCCTTTAATTTGACAATTTATCCATGTAACAGATAATAAATTGATCTCGAAACTTGGATCAAGTTGATGATTCAGAGAGGTATCAAAATGTTGCAATGTTTTGATCCTTTTGCCGCATCAAATTGATACCTACTTTTGTGTGGTGAGACTGAAATTATAGATAAACTCTTTTTTTATGTTGTATTAGCAACTACTTATTAAAATCAGAGTAATCATAATAATTAACGCTGATTACAAAGTATAAAATATCAAAAACCCTTCACTTTTGTAATACATATATAATTGTTGTTGGTTTAATTGAACCAATTTTGTAGCAATTTTCGAAGAATCTTAATTTGAGACCAATTAGAGAAGTCGGTAGACTATGTAGTGAAAGAAAATCGTTGAATTGTGCGATTAGGAGGAGAGAAGAGGTTTTTCAAAGAGAAATTGGAATGAGAAAACGCGAATGTGGTTTTGCTTTCTTTTGAGAGCTTGATTTCCGACGATTGAGAATACACTTTTTCCGTGTCGATTTCACCTCGAGTGACCCATTCGTGAGGTAAGGTGTACACTGCATGTACATTCATACCTTGTACGTATGTACTTTGATGACGGACACGTTTCAGGGTTACGCAAGACGACGCTTCACAACGACCCTGACCTTGTGTCGCGGCGCAATGGAAGAAAATAAATATAGTGATGCAGGAAATCTCAAAGAGTGTCCAAACTTGTTGCATTTTTTCATTCATCAATTATTGTATAGTTTTTTAATATTTTTAATATCTTCAATTTGAAAACGACATAGAAAGCTCCAAAATCCAAACATCCAACTGTAGAAAAAACGTGAGTTCAAGATGAACTAAAAAAGTTTCATAATGATCTGCAATGAAAATGAACTATCACAAAAGACTCTGATTTGGTTAAAAATGAACCCGATATTGTTTCGTATTGAAATGTGTTTTCGGATCATTTTGAAGCAAATCAGACTTAAATGATTGGTCATTTTTCATTACATAATTCATTTTGAACTTTTTGTGATCCATATTGAACTCACGTTTTCTCTGTGTACCTAAACGCTTTCAAATGTCAGTTAAAAAGTGAAATACACCTTTACTGATTTGGAAAGTACTTTGAAAATCTATGTTGAAATCTTTAATTTCAATTTGTGATTACTTTTAATTTGAAAAGGTTGATCGGGAAGTATCAAAATAATCCAAAAACTGGATCAATTTGTGCTGTAACACCTTCACCCAAAAACAAATAAATATTTTTCCCACGTAATTCAAATTGGTTTTGATTGTTAAAAAAATTAATCTGAAACGCTTTGGTATTTCGAATTTACATTTACTGTGCATAATTTGCATACTTTTGTAATAATAACTGATTTTAGAAAATTTGACATTTGTTTTCAAGAATGAAGTGCATTGAATGTCTATTTCTAACAATACTCTCTGTGAAGGCAGTGTTCAGTATTACGGAAATTTCCGTACAACTAGCTCACATATCATGAGCGGAGGCTAGTGTTACGGAATATTCCGTTGCAATAGCCTGCACCACTTTTGTTGAACGCTAGTTGTACGAAAATTTCTGTAACAATATTCTCGGCCCTCTATAAATATAGTAATGAATTAATATTAATTCATTACTATATTTATAGAGACAATAATAAGCAAAGTCTGAAGTTCAACGAGCCTCAAACAATTCATGCACTTATGTTTCTCATAAATTTTAAAGAAAATCGACTAAAGCAAACGAGGACGTCATTCTCTCAACTTGTCACTAAAATTGACGTCATTCAAGACGAGGTGAATATGACCTCGTCAAATTTAATATAATTTATGATTTATGCTATCAAGACTCTCAAAAACATTTTCCTAGGCTCACATTTAATTTTAATAATAATAATTAATATCGTTATTAAAATGAGATTTGTCGTTAAGTATAAGTTATTTCTTTTTTGTCTTTTTTCGTTAACGTGAAATCCGTTTGTACACATTTGCGAGTCAGGTTCTTGACTCATTTGACCCAATCGAAAGAAGGAAACTCATGACTGGAGTTTCTGACTCATTCTGTATTGTCATTAAATTGTCGATTCAAATGGATTCAAGATCTTTTTACAAAAAAAAAAGACAAAACAAAAAAACGGCACTTTTCAGATTGGAAAATCATCTTTTTTGTATGAGCAATTCATATTTGAACTTTTCTAATTTTGGAGCAAACTTTGAATCCTTATATACTCAGTGAATTACCTGAAGTTTTGAACGTTCAAATGAACGAAATTTTTTTTCATAACTGAAATTTATCTTGAAATATTATTCCAACCATTCTGTACGCTGTTCTAGGTCCTCAGGATTTTTTGTTGAATCATACGTAAAATTTTGTGCTGATTCCGAAAATCTGGGTGACCACCCCGAAAAATGGGTCAGTTTCGAGGTAATTGCGTTTTATTTATTTTTTTTAAATTAATGCAGTAGTCCTCTTACAAGTTTGGGATTTATCAAAATTGTAATATACTATCGGCTAAAACATTTAATTTCCAAGACAATTTCCTCTTGTCATTTTTTCATACAGTCAATTGTTAAGAAAAAAAATTAACAATTACGTTGAAAACTGCAAATGAATTGAATTTTGATTTTTTGAATTGAAATATTGATTCTATGACGAAAACTTATGAACAAAAATTGGACTGCTAAAAGAGGAGCATCTTTTTTGTAATATAACAGTTTTGATAGATGTGAACAATTTCAAGAAATTATCGATTAGAGACATCACAAAAATTCAATGAGAAAATAAAAGCTGTTTTTTCTCGAAAATAAAAGCTGTTTTTTCTCGAAAATAAGCAATTTTATCAATGTCCAGGAAGTTGGTAACGTCAACTTCCAAACTTCCAATTTCGAAAAAATGAAAATTGTGCTAAATTGTGCTAGATTTGTGTTCTATTTTGACGTAAAATTTTTTTAAAAATAATGAAAATTTGAGCCCAAAAATCAAGAAAAGATTTTTTTATGTCAGGTTTTTTCGAAAAAACAAATATTGTGCAAAAACAAATAAAAGTCACACAAAAATGTGCTGGAAACCAAAACTTGATATTATGAAGCATTTTCGAAAAAAAACAATGTTTAAAAAAAATTAGCCGCGCTATTTTGTTTTTTGACAAAACAAAACTTGTGCTAGGAACTACCTGCTATGCATACCACTGTTCAGTGAAGTCAAAATGAAGTCAAAATCTTAAACCATTTTCGAAAAAAAGCGACTCAAAATAAAACTCAAAAAAATGATCGATTTCAGAATTTCGAAAAACAGAAACTTGTGCTTAGTTGCACTAGACTAGTGCCATAATTATCTCTAATGACAAATTGCACTCAAATTAATATTTTCAAAAAAATGCAATCTTTTTTAACTTGGAACGCGTTTTTTACCAAAATTTTTAAAATTACGAAATTCGAAAATCTGAAACTAATGCTGAGTTGTGCTAGGCTAGCACAATAATTATCTCTAATGACAATTTTCACTGGGATTAATATTTTCCAAAAAAATTTAATCTTTTTGAACTTGGAATTTGGACTAATAATTATATTTTATTGGTTTTGGAGGTTGCCTTTTTTTATTAGACTAACTTCAACAAAAATATTTCAATGTTAAAAAACTTTGACATTTCTTGGTCAAAAATTTTTTCCAAGTTCAAAAAGATTGCATTTTTCTGGAAAATATGAATTTGAGTGCAATTTGACATAGAGATAATTATTGTGCTAGCCTAGCACAACTCATTACAAGTTTCCGATTTTCGAAATTCGTATTTTTGAAAATTTTGGGTAAAAAATTTATTCCAAGTCCAAAAACATCGCATTTTTTTGGAAAATATGAATTTGAGCGAAAATTGTCATTACTGTGCTAGTCTAGCGCAACTCAGAACAAGTTTCAGATTTTCGAATTTCGTAATTTTGAAAACTTTAGGTCAAAAACGCGTTCCAAGTTCAAAAAGATTACATTTTTTTGGAAAATATTAATCCCAGTGAAAATTGTCATTAGAGATAATTATTCTGCTAGCCTAGCACAACTCAGCACAAGTTTTCGTTTTTCGGAATTCTGAAATTGACTATTTTTTGGAGTCTTTTTAGTCGCTTTTTTCGAAAATGGTTTAAGATTTTTAGTTCAAATTTTTAGCACAGTAGTGTGCGTCGTAGGTAGTTCCTAGTACACGTTTTGTTTTATCAAAAAAAAAAAAAAAAAATGGCGCGTCTTATTTTTTTTAATCTTGTTTTTTCCGAAAATAATTCATAATATCAAATTTTGGTTTGCGGAAAATTTTTGCGTGACTTTTATGGTACCCAGTACAACATTTGTTTTTTCGAAAAAAACAATTGGCGAGGCTGACATAAAAAAATGTTTTTTTTTTATTTATGCGCTCAAATTTTTTACGTCACAATAGAGCACAAATCTAGCACAATTCAGCACAATTTTTATTTTTTCGAAATTTGAAGTTGGTGTTGCCAACTTCCTGGACATATTTTATCAACAACTGCCAAGAGAGAAAAGTTACTCCTTCTTTAGTTTACTTAAAATTTCATGAAAAGCATTTTATCAAAATGTTTATATTTACCAAATTAATACAAATTTTTTAAACTATATAATTCGACACGTTATATCTTTGGCAATTTTAAATGAAATCGTTAGTAAATTTGTACATCAATAATTCAAAGATTTCTTAAAAGTTAGGCATCATCGATTTTGGATTAATGTAATAATTTTTTGTTCTATAAGCAATAATAAGCAGAGTCTTTTTTTCAGCTTCTAATAATTGCAGAGACTTGTAATAAAGTTTAATAATTTTCATGAAAATTAGAAAATAAAATGGCTTTATTTTAAATTTGTTAATATTTAAGCTTTGTTTATTATTAGAGTTTCCTTTTTTTGCCGAAATGTAATTATGATCTTTATGACCAATACGTTAGAAACGGCAAGAGTTTAGAAAAAAATTTGGTTCTTTCTTGAGAGCCCTTACCGCTTCCAAAGGTCTACCATATGTCTATATTATTTATATTAATTCAAAATCGATTGTGCCTAATTTTTAAGAAATCTTTGAATTATTGATGTACAAATTTGCATACGATTTCAGTTATAATCTACAAAGATATAACATCAAAGCATGTACTTTAAAAAATTTGTATTATCTTGATAAAAATATAAACATTTCGATGAAATGTGTTTCATAAAATTTTAAGTAGACCAAAGAAGGAGTAACTTTTATCTCTTGGCAGTTGTTGATAAAATTGCTTATTTCCGAGAAAAACAACTTTCATTTTCTCATTGAATTTTTGTGATGTCTTTAATCGATGATTTCTCGAAATAGAAGTTCACTTTTATCAAAAATTTTTATATGTAGTACAAAAAAGATGCACCTTTTTCAGTAGTCGAACTTCTGTTTAAAATTTTTTGTCGTAGATTCAATATTTCAACCAAAACAAGCAAAATTTTTTTGTTGTTGTTGCATTTTTCAACGTAATTGTTAATTTTTTATCTTAACAATTGATTCAATAGAAAAATAACAAAGGAAAATTCTCTTTAAAATTAATTGTTCTAACCGTTAGTATACTTCATGTTGGATAAATCTCGAAACTATAACAAAACTACTGCATTAATTTAAAAAAAATTAAAATGCGATTATCTCGAAACTTCAAGGGTGGTCACCGTAGATGTTCGGAATCAGCACAAAATTTTACGTAAGATTCAATAAAAAAATCCTGAGGATCTAAAACGGCACACAGAAATACTCCTGGCTCCTCTAGTACCAATCCTTTAGAACAATTTCGAGTTTAAAATTAAATAAAATAAAAGTTTCGTTCTTTTGAACGTTCAGAACTTCAGGTACATATCAGTGATCGCTTTGTAACACAAATAATCCTTAGTCAATGGGCTTCAAGGATGCTGGATGAATAAGGAGAAATGAAGAGAAAAAGTGGAAGGGGGCTTGAACTTGGATCACTGAAGATGGAAGAGAAGATCTGAAGAGAAAGCACCTCTCTCAATTTCTCAGTCTTGTGATGAGAAAGAAAAGGTATAAAAGGTATCTTTCCTTATGCCGACGTTTGGAGTGTCTTGGAAGCAACGAGCTCGTTGCTTGGACTCTGGTAAAAGTGCGTGCAGGATAGGAGCAATGGACGCTTTTAAGTATTCTGATTGGTCAGTCACCTGTTCCCTGCTAACTTCTCATTGGTCCCAGCTGGTAGCCCGTAACAGCTACTAAAAACAAAACAAGTGTATATGATATATGCCATGTTGTGCTGAGGTTTTAGTTTAGTATTAGGTCTCGCAATTGTACAATCTATCATATTTGACGTAACTAAAAGGCTGCATTGACGTCATAAACACTCGTTTAATTTTTTTTTTCATCGTCTATTTATATTTTCATATAAAAGCATAACATTGCTGATTTTAATTGGTACTGATGCATATTTCTTAAAGTACATTACTTTCTAATCAATTTGTAATAATTAACTATAATGTTGCATAGCGTAAAAGTATAGCATTTTTGCTTCCCGTGTAGAAATTTTCCCATCTTTCCCTATTTAACGTTCGATTTTTATGTGGGCCCCACTAGAATTTCTAGTTTAGAAAAAACTAACAGGGGCACTATCAGGTTGTAATGGACAATTATCAGTTAAAAAAAAATGACAGGGGCCCTATCAGGTTTTAGTGAGCAATGTCTTGCCTCACGTGGGTATGGCAAATCTATCTATCTATCTATCTATCTATCATCTATCTGATGAGGCCCCGACCAGAGAATCCCCTCTTGCGCAATGTATATAATCAGGGCCGAAGGAAAAAGTATTTTTGGAGGTGTAAAATTCACCAGTGATACAGCGTTGCGGGAGGGGGGATAAAAATGAATTTATTTGTAATTTTTTCAGCATTATATGAATTAACGGTTTTCAATTATTGTTCACATATTTAAATTTAACACGTAGTTTCATAAAACTCGGAATATTTTGTACAATTTTTTATAACCAATTAGAATTTAGAAAATTTCACTTTGGGTTCTTTGTAATCAACAACCAAAAAAACTCTAAAGTTCAAAGTTTCATAAAAACTCGATTATTTTTTATCGTCATATTGGATCCGCCATTTTGAATTTCAGAAATTTTAATTTGGTTTTGTAATCAGCGACACGAAACCCCCTTATTTCCATGTTTAAAAAAGTCACGACTATTTTTTACAACTTTTGATTGCCATATTGTATCCGCCATTTTGAATCTTAGAAATTTGGCTTTGGATTTGTAATCAGCAACTCGAAAACCCCTCATTTCCAATTCTCAAAAAAATCAGATTATTTTTACAATTTTTGATCGCCATATTGTATCCGTCATTTGGAATTTTTGAAATTTGGCTTTGGATTTGTAACCAACGATTCAAAAAACCCCTTATTTCCAAGTTTCAAAAAAATTAAACTATTTTTACAATTTTTGATCGTCACAGTGTATCCGCCATTTTGAATATTAGAAGTTTGACTTTGAATTTGTAATTAGCGACTCAAAAAATTACTAGGTAGCAAGATTCATAAAAATTCGATGATTTTATAAATGTTCAGAAATCCGACCGATCGGGCATACACTACTTTTGACTTCAAGATACCTCAGGATATTTCAATGACTTCAGAAGATTTCACTGACTTCACGTGAATTCACGTGACTTCATGTGAATTCATTTGACTTCAGATATTACAGGAGATTTCAAGTGACTTCAGGAAAATTTAGGTGACTTCAAATGAATTCAGGTGATTTCAAGTGACTTCACATGAATTCACGGGACTTCTTGTGAATTCAAATGACTTCAGATATTTCAAGAGGTTTCAACTTCAGAAAAATTCAAGTGACTTCAAATGAATTCAGGCGATTTCACGTGACTTCAGGTGAATTCACGTGACTGTATGTGAATTCATGTGACTTCATGTGAATTCAAATAATTTCAGATATTTCAAAAGAGATTTCAAGTGACTTCAGGAGAATTCCAGTGACTTCAAATGAATTCAGGTGATTTCAAGAGACTTCACATGAATTCACGTGACTTCATGTGAATTCAAATGACTTCAGATATTTCAATAGATTTCAAGCGACTTCAAGAAAATTCTAGTGACTTCAAATGAATTCAAGTGATTTCAAGTGACTTCAGGTGAATTCATTTGACTTCAGATATTTCAGGAGATTTCAAGTGACTTCAGGAGAATTCAAGTGAGTTCAAATGAATTCAAGTGATTTCAAGTGACTTCAGGTGAATTCACGTGTCATCAGGTGAATTCATTTGACTTCAGATATTTCAGGAGATTTCAAGTGACTTCAGGAGAATTCAAGTGAGTTCAAATGA
>JBAGKK010232516.1:0-21597 GCA_037177015.1 Euceroptres primus | reverse complement strand
ATATAAAACACCCTGAATACATAATAAATAGCCACTTCCCAAAATTTTATACATACGCAATTTTGCATAATTTAATTTATAATAAATAAAGTACATGTAAGCTATAGTTAATTATTACGTTGAAAAATATTTCCATACTTATTTTCTTATTCTATATTATGCCAGTGCGTTATTCTGCGCTCTCCTGCAATTAGCTGCAGCTTTGATCAATCGGCAACGGACAGTTCGCGAATTGCCCACCTAAGCTTGGGCAGGATCCGAAATAACCTTTCACTTTGGGCTTTGACCCATGGTGTCGGACACCGTGTTTTGTCCGGACAATACGCGAAGTGCCCGGTTGACGTGCTTTGAACGTAACTTTCATACAAAATTTTAGCCTTCTTTTTAAAATACTTTTGTGGAAATATCTCCTATTATGGAAATAGAGAAATTATTTTGGTCATACGTTCAGTATATATATGTTTATTTAGTTACATATAGGATCAATTCGACGTTAAAATACTTTTGAAGTTACGAGACGACGGACGGACACCCGACCGAAACTATAAGGGTTTCTGCCCGGGGCTACGAAACCCTGAAAATTTTAAAACTTTAAAAATAATACACTTGTTTAAAAAATTATTTTTTCTAGCTGATTGAAAAAACACCTGGAGATATTTTTGAGAGCACATCAACGATGCCCCTGGTTTCGCTGTGAGACTTTTAGTTTTGTTTAAATTAATTACACGTACGAGGCCAATGAGGAAGGGGTAAAAGCAATGTTTAAATTAACTTTTCCTTATTTTGGAAAATTTACACGCATAGGGGAAATTTCAAAGTATGTAGCACTATATTAATGAAGTGAACATTTTTTACTAATGTTGTTGAAAAAAATTGCAAATCTTTATAAATAACACAATTGTATAAAAAATTATTTTCTATACCTGATTGAAAAAACAGCTGGAGATTTTGTTAATGTCCACTTAACGATACCTATGGTTTCGCTGTGCGACTTTAGTTTTGTTTGAATCAATTACACAAATCCGAAATCTATAGCTGAATATGTAGCTGGTACGAGGTCAGCGAGGAAGTGGTAAAAGCAATGTTTAAATTAATTGTTTCTTGTTTTCGAAAATCTATGCTCATAAGAGAAAGTTCACAGTATGCAGCACTATATTAATGAAGTGAACATTGTTTACCACTTTCGTTAAAAAAATTGTGAAACTTCATAAACAATGCAATTGATTAAAAAATTATTTTTTCTACCTGATTGAAAAACACCTGGACATATTGCTGAGAGTAACTCAACGATACCTTGGGTTTAACTCTGAGACTTTTAGTTTCGTTCAAATTAAATACACAAATCCGAAATCCATAGCTGGATCTCTCGCTTGTACGGGGTCAACGGTAATGGTATAAAAAGGTTTGGTAATTAATAATTTATTAGCTGTTGTGGTTTCTTGGAGCATGATTAATGATTTCACTGTCGTTTAGTACATTGGTAGTTTGCATATTATACGTTAAATTGCAGAAGTGCGGAACAATGTAATTGAAAAATTTATTTGCTTAAATAATGGAGTTATAAAATTGATTCAAAACACACCTGGAGGTATTTCAGTGTAGAATCTGTTAATGCCATTATAATTTTCCGATTGCTAGTTTTGTTTTAAAAAATTACACAACATTTTATAATAATATAATTGTTTAAAAAATTATTATTTTGAATTGATTCGAAGAACGCGTGGAGATATTGCTAAGCGGAAGCCGATGATAACTTTGGTTTTACGATAGGGTTTTTAGTTTTGTTTAAACAACTTACACATGTTTTAAATCTATATGCATAGCTAACTTCCAGGTCGCTTATTTTTTTTTTACTTCAACTCGTGCTAAAATCGTCAATATCTTCCAGCGCGTTGTTTATCGGGCGAATATTAAAGCGTCTTTTAAAAATTTTCAGACTAACATCTTTATTACTTTAGGAGTTATAATGATTTTAGTTTTTGCAACGGTCGAGTTTTCGAGCATGGCTTCGCCGGCATAACGGGCCGGCGACAGCACGTCACTACTGTAGTAGTGTAGTGCTTATATCAGGATAAAAAATTCACACCAAATTTTTAATTTTTAATAATTAATTATTAATTATTATTTAATTTTGTTAAGGGGAAGTTCTACTTTTTTTGCTTAAAAATGGTAATTTATTAAAACTAATGTTAAAAATCGTTAATAATATTGGATTTTAATTTTGACTTTAGTGTCAGAATAAATAATTCAATTATTTTTTAATTGATCCAAACGTTTCGCCGCACAATGGTGGCCCTCATCAGTGGTTATTGTTTATTCTAGAAAAAACATTTACAAAAATTTTTTATCAGGGGCGCAGTATATGAATGTAGTTTAAAAGAGGATATTATTAATTTGGCAGAATACAGTCTGAAGTAATTTTCTAGAGAATGTAGTATGATGTAGAGGAAATAAGAAATAAAAAGTTTTTATTGTCCTTGCTATAATTGAATAAAAAATGTGTGTTGTCCTTACAATAATTATACAAAGTTATTTGTTTTAAACAACTAATAAAATTTGTAATGTAATATAACGATCTAGCACAGTCGTAAGTAATAAAAACTTTGGTAACTTTGGTACAATTCATAGAAATTGCAAAATGTATTGCCCTTACAATAGTTGGATGAACTTATTTGTTTTAAGTAACAACTAAAATTTATAATGAAATATGTTCTGTTATGCGTGTATGTAGCGGTCGTTTTGTGGTGCCTATGTACACTGCCTCACAGTCAATGCACGGGGAGCTCTAGACAACATTTGACGTTTTTTCTTTCGGAATTGGACCCTTTTTTGATGTGAAAATTGGTTTAAGGTCATTAACATTACTGAAGGCTATTTTAATGTTAAAGGGTTTGAGAATGCTAGACATTTTTTCTGACAAACCTTGAACATACGGTAAAGATATGTATGTTGGTGATATCCGTGTTTCGTTGGTGCTGTTGTGTACTGCTGGGCCTGGGTCAGATATTGGATTGTGTGTGTCGTCAGTTCGTATGTTCATCACTTGCTGGAACGTCTGTGTATCTGTATTTTTTTAATGTATGAAAGTTAGCCTTTTTTATGACAGTGTTGATAAACGTTAGAGGGTAGTTGTTGTTTATTAAGATTGTTTTAATTCTTTTTAGATTTTTTCATGAGTTTTGGTGAGCTAAGGTGATGCTTCTGTCCACGAAATTGGTAATCACGTTGATTTTGTACTGCTGTGGGTGGTGTGAGAAATAATTAGGGCACTAACATGAGGCTGTTGGTTTTCGATACCAATCGGTTTTTAATTGTCCCCCTTCTCTTTTTTGAAGGACATCAAGAAAGTTGATTTGTTATCAAATTCTTCTTCTATCGTAAATTGTAATTTGTGATTGAAATTGTTGAAGGCATTGCGGATTGTTTCTATTTGTACAGCGGGAGCAGCAGTTATGATATCATCAACATATCGAAAGTGAAAGGGTAAATCAATCTAGAGAGAAGCTAGACAGTTTGTTTCCAAATCTTCCATAACAATGCCTAATAAAATTGGAGAAAGTGGTGAACCCATCGGGAAATCTGATTTTTGTTTGTAGGATACGCCTTTAAAGTTGAAGGAAGAATTGCCCACGCAGGTCATAAGTCCTTTCAGAAATTGCGTCATGGGCATTTTTTAACGTTTTTTTGTATTTGAGGCGATCAAGCTTTGACTCCAGAAATGTTAAGACCAATGGGAATAATTATGAATAAAGATTTAGCTTCAAGGGAAAATAATTTATAATCTGGTGGGAATGTGACACTTTTAATTATTTGTATGAATTCCAAACTATTTTTTACTCTTGATTCTGGTGTTTTTATACTGTTCGAGAAAATTGATTTGTAATAAGATGAAAGGTTGTAAGTAGGGCTGCCTATAAACAAAACAATTAGTCGAAGTTCTTTAGGGTCTTTATGAATTTTTCTTAGTCCACAACATCTGGAAGGATTAGAATTGTTTGCCTTCAGAGAGGAAGCCATTGATTTATTTATGCATTCTTATCATGCCAGTATTTGATGTCATAGACTTTTGTTTGTGTTTCAGTAGTCGGATATTTGTTTAATTGTTTGCAAGTAGTTGTGTCTGATAGCATTAGTGTTAAATCTGATTCGTATTCGTCTTAGTCCATTGCTACAGAAATTTTGCCTTTGTCTGATTTGCTAATTAGAATGTCTGGATTGTTTTTGAGGAATAGTTTTTTTTGGAATTCAGTCATGGGATTGCCATGTAAGTGTTGTTGTTGGAAAAAGTTATTAATGCAATTAAAAAATTTTAACCTTGCTTCATTGCGATCAGTTATCTGAATGTTTCTGCTATAGGATTCAAAATTAGCGATGACGTGTTTGATAGGTAATTTATAAATAGGGATTGGTAGACCAAACTTCACTCCTAAATCGGCTATATTGATTAGAAAATCTGGAATTTATTAGTTGGTTAGACTGACAAGTCTGCATTTATTATCATTTAAATTGTTATAACTGTCATTGTTATGTAGAATGTTTTGTGAAGTTTGTGACTCTGATTGTTGTCTGTTGAACGTATTATTCCTTTTATTAATAAGATCTTCAAATTTAGATTTACAAATTAATTTGAGTGATTCTAATATTCTTTGTGCTTTTTTGGTTTAAATTGAAAGAAAGGTTCATATTTATCGTATAAGAGAGTATTTACTATTATTTGTCGAAGTCTACCAAGTTCACTTTTTAAGTTATGTATTGAAATGCAAATGTCTCTTATTCCTTCGTTAAGTGTAGGCATCTGGAATTTGTGTATCCTAGAAGCATACCTTCGTGAGGCTGAGTTTTTATCGAAAGTGATCGATTTGAACGCATGTAGATGTAGATGTTTTGGAAAAACGTATTCTCTTCTGCATCTAAGGAAAACAAAAAAAACGTTAAAAATGCCCATGACACAATTTCTGAAAGGACTTATGACCTGCGTAGGTATTCTACGTATTCTACCTTCAACTTTAAAGGCGTATCCTACAAACAAAAATCAGATTTCCCAATGGGTTCACCACCTTCTCCAATTTTATCAGACATTGTTCACATAAGAGAAGGGGACCAATTAAAAACCGATTGGTGTCGAAAACCAACAGCCTCAGGTTAGTGCCTTAATTATTTTTCACACCACCCACAGCAGTACAAAATCAACGCGATTAACAATTTCGTGGACAGAAGCATCACCTTAGCTCACCAAAACTTTCATGAAAAAATCTAAAAGAATTAAAACAATCTTAATAAACAACAACTACCCTCTAACGTTTATCAACACTGTCATAAAAAAGGCTAACTTTCATCGATTAAAAAAATACAGATACACAGATGCTCCGCAAATGACGAACATACGAACTGACGACACACACAATCCAATACCCGACCCAGGTCCAGCAGGACACAACAGCACCAACGAAACACGGATATCACCCACATACATATCTTTACCGTATGTTCAAGGTTTGTCAGAAAAAATATCTAGCATTCTCAAACCTTTTAACATTAAAATGGCCTTCCGTAATGTTAATGACCTCAAACCAATTCTCAAATCAAAAAAGGATCCAATTCCGAAAGAAAAAACGTCAAATGATGTCTACAGCTCCCCGTGAAATTACTGTGAGGCAGTGTACATAGGCACCATAAAACGATAGCTACATACGCGCATAACAGAACACACAAAAGACGTTTACAAACAGCCAAACAAATGGACAGCAATGACAAAACACGCATGGAAGGAAGACCTTCGTTTTGATTTTAAAAACACAACTATTTTAGAAAAAACATACTATTACAGTAAAAGAATGATTTTAAAAATGGCTCATATAGTCAGCAATCCGCCAGCAACCAATCAAAGAACAGATACTGAGAACTTGTCAACATTTTATTTTCCTCTTTTAGAAAACAGGAAATTTTAACCTTCAGCATAAAAGACAACATACATTATTATCATTAAGCAATTTCTTCGTCTCTTTCCTTTTCTTCACACTCCTCACTTCTTAAAAAATAATTTTCCTCCTTTTTCTGAAAAATTCTTTTCTAAGGGAAAACATTGTCGTGAATAGAAAAGAAAAATAATAAATGGAATTTTTTGTAAAAAATTTTTAATTTCACAAAACATTATTTCCAATTATAACATTATTAATAATAACATTGCTTGGTAAAATAAAATTAAAATCGACAACAAATAACTTTCCTTTAACAGTATATGTATCAAAAAGTGGTTTCTCTAACTTTTTATAGTCGTCCCTTATTGTCTAATACGGAAACTTACTCCTTACCCTACTGTCTTCAAAAAAGGTCTACTTTTCCTCTCCTTACAAAACTCCATGGAGAAAAAACTTCTCCCACTTATCGTGTTAAAGAACCAAGGCATCAGTTTTCATACATTTTTAAAACGAAGTAGACTTCCAAACAGAACCGCACCACAATTCATTCGGTCAAAATGCATACGCATTTACCAAATTTTACAAGGTTATTTGACAAAAATCTTATTAATTACAAGTTAAATTGAAAATTTGAATACAATCTCATATTTACCACTTCATTATATTTCATTATAAATTTTAGTTGTTGCTTAAAATAAATAAGTTCATCCAACTATTGTAAGGGCAATACATTTTGCAATTTCTACGAACTGTACCAAAGTTACCAAAGTTTTTATTACTTACGACTGTACTAGACCATTATATTATATTACAAATCTTATTAGTTGTAGAAAACAAATAACTTTATTCAATTATTGTAAGGACAATAAAAAATGTTTATTTCTTATTTCCTCTACATCCTAATGCATACTCTACAAAATTACTTTAGACTGTATTATACTAAATTAATAATTTCAGTTTTTAAACTACATTTGTACACTGCGTCTCTGATAAAAAATTTTGTATATGTTTTTTCCAGAATAAACAATAACCACTGATGAGGGCCACCATTGTTCGACGAAACGTTTGGTTCGATTAAAAATTAATTGAATTATTTATTCTGATCCTAAAGACAAAATTAACATCCAATATTATAACCGATTATTTTCATCGAAGGCCAATATCACCCCTCACTGAGTACTAATGTTAATAATTTAATAAGAAATGGCAATAGAATTATCATATAATAAATTCTTAATAATTTTCTTATATTGTCAATAATTCGAATGTTAATAATTTTATGAAATAGCAATAAATTTATTAATAAATAGCAATAAGTAGCAATGAAATAGTAATAAAATTATTAAAATAAAAATATAAAAAATTATAATTAATAGAATTTCAATAATTTTATTACTCCTTCTTATTAAATTATTAACATTAGTATTATTAAATATCATTATAGAAATAAAATTAATCTAACTGGAGCTATCAACTTTTTAAGCTATTTATTTCATGCACATAGTCTACCTGTGCGCGGTTGTCAATCGCGCACTACACTGGCACATCCTTTTGCACAGCATCTTGGATCGATACATGAATCTGGGGTCGATACATCTACAACATTCATAAATGCTAAGAAAATGGGAGAGACCTGCAACCCAGAGGGTGCAAAACTACTCCTAAAATGAATCCTGAAGGAGACTTTTTTGACTTTTCTTCTGAAATTACTTTTTTGGTCTGAATTAATAACTGTGCGAAAGAAATTTACTTTATACAAAAGTGCCTTATTTTGCAGTGTTTGGGATATACTGTTACGACTAAAATGGCCGTACAATATTCAGATAAGTTAATCTATTTAAGCTGTTTGCCTTCACTGTTGAAGGATTTTTATAGTAGCATGTATTTAATATAAAAGCTCTACCTTGGTTATGCCTTCGATAAAAGCTCTTGTGGCCAATTCACCCGGCCCATCGACGGTTTTTCCGTCGTCATCCGGGCCCCATGATGCACTGAAAATATCAATGTGCTGCGGATTCAAACTCAAAGATCGCGCTTCAACGGCATCAGTAACGTCTCCATCAAGCATGCGAACTCCTGGAAGAGAATAAAAGGAACATGCATGATGATTATGATCGTGCAGAGCATTCAGACGTCGTGTCCACTACAGCCATACTGTCAGTACGTGTGGTATATTTTTTTTCCTTTTATGTATTCAGATTTATATATACAGGGTGACAATAAATAACCCGGACAAACATATTCTGCTATAAATCGACTTTCATAGACTATATTACAAAAGTAACATTATATTTTATTATGACACGGCCTCCCACGGTCCTCCCTTGGCTTTGATACAGAGCTGCAAACGTATTGGGAAATCTTCTACCAAATATCTCTTCAACGGATATATTGTCCCATTCCTCCAAAAGGGTTTGCTTCAAAGCATTTAAGTTTTTTTTTGTGATTTAACATAGGCCCTGGTCTCTAAAACAGACTAGATACAGTAGCCGATTGGATTGAGAAAATAGTTGAGACACCACTCTTTAGTCTTGTTTGCTTTGAAAGCCAGTGCAGAGTCTTGTTGGGACGTCCATTAACGATTTCCGAAGTGCAGCTGAGACCATGGAAGCACAATATCCTTAAAAAAATATCGCAGGTAAACTTCTTAATTGACCTTGATACCAGAATCGATCAAAATAAGGAGTGTTTTACTAGTTGCAGGTATACCGCCCTAAACCATTACTGATTTTAGATGTTTATGATGGGTCACAATGCCAGATGATCTAGAAATTTCAGATGGACAAATTCTATCATTTTGACGATTATGTGATTGTTCCACAGTGAATAGTTTTTCATCAGAAAAAACGAAGTCTTCAATTTTATCGCCAGCAGCGCGGAGTGCCAATTTCTTACATCTCTCTAGGTGAATACATTTATTCTCTTCCATAAGAAGGTAGGGTTTTTTAGAGCTTGTAAGGCTTCAGATTGAGATCCTCTTTTTCTATCCTTTGCACTAATTCGCGATAATTTCTGATTTCAATAGCAATTTTCCTCATCAAAGTTCTGGAATTTCTGACAATTCTCATTTCTATGATTTGACGAACCTTGGGTTTTCTATCAGTTCTTTTCCTTCCTCTTCCTGGACGGTCCTTAGTGTGGTCAAGCTCATGATATTGGCAAACCGTATCACTGACTGTTTGTTTTGGATAGCCGAGTGTGCGAACAATCCCAAAGTGACATTTACCGGCTTCGTATAGTTCAATAATTACTTCCATCTTACTCTTCATTACGATTTTACCTTCTAAACTTAAATTAGTGGCTCAAGTGAAACTTACAAATGAAGACAAGGTCTTAGAGAACTAAAAAAGCAAAATATATAATTGCTGGTACCTTTACTTTCGCCGTATATTGATTAGAGTGTCGCCCGGGTTATTTATTGTCATTCTATAAAGTCAGGCATCTCACTTGTGTCCTGAAATTATTATCTGTCACTGAAATCTAGAAAATTGTTAAATTATCATATTTTTTAAAAATAACTTTTTAGTGCCAAGAATGAAGACCCTAGACGTGTGCTCCGTACATGAATTCTGCCGACAAACTCAGCGACTGCATTTGCAAATTGAGAAGAATTGGAGAACGGGGTTCCCAGGTATTTGTAAAGTTGTACAATTTCTACTTTTAATTTCCATAATAAAAGTTTAGATTCTTTTCTATGTATCTGCGAGAACCTTTTTGAAAGGTAACACTATTAGTTTTTTAAATATTTACTGTTTGGCCGTTCAGTTTGCAGTATTCTTTAAGTATCTTGAGAATCTTTTCAAGTTCTGCCTCCGAGTATGTCAGCAGAACTATGTCATCCGCATAAGACAGAAGCAAGATATCTATTAACTGGTCTATTGGAATACCCCTGAAGAAAACTCTCCCAGTCTGCGATAAACAAGGCAAATAGTAGAAGACTCATGATTTCGCCCTATAATACGTATTCTGTGATATCAGCAGGATACGCCTCTGAACACAAACGAATTGCAATTCTGGCTTTACCATAGAAATTTATGTGGATCCTAATCAATTTAGTGTTTACTCCTTGTGACAAAAGTTTTCTCCAGAGTATGTGGTTCTTAACCGAAGGAAAGGCATTTCAGAAATCCACGAATAAAGCGAAAATTTTTATTCTTTTACGTCTTAAATGAATTTATATAGCTAAGTGAAGTGTAAACTGGAGATGTGCAGTTTGTCTGATCAAAGTTTCAATGCACATTGGTAGCTTTTTGGCCATGCTGAGAAGATTGAATTTTTCGAGATGGAGTTTAGTTTACGAAGAAATTTAAGCTCCTAAGCTCTTTTGGAATGCAGGATTTTCGGAAATCGAAATTATTCAATTTGTTTTGAAATTAAATCAATCTGAAATTCGATCGTTATTTCAGATTTTAAAACCAATTGAATAATTTCGATTTCGAGAAATCCTACATTCGAAGAGGGCTTAGAAGCTTAAATTTTTGTTATACAATTAATAAGTCTTATCATTTTATAGTTTTCTGGACAACTTTAAATAAGACTTTAAATAACTTTTAAATAAGAATTTTCTAAAGTTTCATTAATCATTAAAAATATACAAAATGCAATAGTAACTCAGACACCGCATGTTTTAATTTTATAATAATTCTGCGAACCACTGAGTCCCTATCTGTAGAAAACCGTGCACCTGCAGAGAACCTTTGGTGAAGAAGAAAGAATACAGCAGACTTAAAAAATCGAATTAAATTTTGAGGTTTATAAAACTTTGTTTCTACGTAATTTAAATTTAGACATACTTATTTAGAGGTTATGAAAGGCTCGGATTTTCAAAAACAACCAGACTAATAAAAAAAAGCCTGTACGTTTACATGATTTCTATGATTACATCTCGGCTTTCCGTTTGAATGAAGTATATATAGTTTCATATCGTTTCCCAATTCGACAAGCAAAGGGCTTTACCGGGTACTCTGAATCAGTCACTATGAGTACCAATTGACTGGGTCCCCAAGTGGTTATGTAAGTCAAGGATCACGAAAAAGAACCGGTCTAGGAACAAAGGCTGCACTTTGACAGGCTCTCTACGAATCACGTCAAAATCTTTAGCTTGAATAAATATATATATATATATATATATATATATATATATATATATATATAAGTATACTTATATATAAGTTCATATCGGGTCCAAATTGGACATGCAAAGGGCTTTATCGGGTACTCTGTATTAGTAGCTGTGTGTACGTACTGATAGGGTCTTCAAATATTAATGTAAGTCTAGGATTCTCAAAAAGAACTGGTGTAGAAGCAAAGGCCGCTCTTTGACTCGTTCTTTACGAACTATGGCAAAATAATTCTTTTGAATCAAATATGTATATGCAGGTTTATATGGGGCCAAATTCGACGCATAAAGCACTTTATCGGTTACATTGACTTACGCTTACCTTGCTTATGAAAAAGCCTGCTCTTTTTTTTTTGTTATGCCTCAATCTATAATTTTGAAGGACTACATATATAGGTTTATATCAAGTCCATATTTAACATATTGAGGAATTTATAGGGTAGCAGGGCTCAGTCGCTTTAAATATTTATAGGTGCTGAAGGTGGTTATGTGAAATGGGGATTGTTAAAAGGAATTGAACTAATAACTAGGCCTCAGGATTGAGACCGATATAAATATTAAAGTACACGGAATTTTTACGTCGATACCTATAAGTGCATTTATATAATTGAAAATGAGATCCATAATGTCTTTATTTAATTTAAATTAATTTTGTAGGAAGGCTTGCTCATTACACCAGTAACATTATGTTTCTACGAACTCATTTTCTCATTTATATGACGAAATAACTTTGCTAATATTACAAATTAGAAAGGGGTCATGAAAGTAGATTCTTCCTTAAAGCCTAAATTGTCCCTAAAAAAATCTATTCTAAACATTTTTGTCGGTGTCGAAGTAAAAAATTTTACCATTACACCAGTGAGACGGTAACTTTGGGACAAGCTGAACGTTGCAGTTACAATTTTTTTTTAAACACTCTACGAGATTTTGCTTAATTTATCCAGATTATAGTATCGCTTTTAAACGAAACACGTGATTTTCAGGTTTTTATCTTATAAAATATAAAAATGACGGAATTTAAAATGTGTAAAAATGTAAAATGGACACTCTACTAGAACGACATTTCGCATATATCACAGATAAGTTTACCGTCTGTATTATCAGTTTAAACATAAAAGCTACTGTCCGATGTGGTTTTTGTCAAAGGCAAACGAATCTCATAGTCAATTAATCTTAACCCTATCATCAAACACCAATAAACAACTAGGACATTAAATCTAAAGGTTGCTGCCAATTTAAATTAAACATTGAGAAATTATGGCAAAGGTCCTGCCAAAGAGCAGAATTTGTTAGCATCGATTTGTCACGTTCCGTGAGATACACGACGGGAACGAAATAGGGACCTGTTAGAAAATGTTTGACTTGTCCCAATTTCACAAATATCACAGATAAATTTATCGCATGTATTATCAGTTTATGCATAAAACCTATTGTCCGATGTATTTTTTGTCACAGGCAAACGAGTCTTCTAGTCAATTAATTTTAGCCCTATCATCAAACACCAATAAACAACTACGACATCAAATCTAAAGGTTACTGAAAATTGCCCATATATTTAATTTAAATTAAACATTGAGAAATTATGGCAAAGGTCCTGCTAAACAGCAGAATTTGGTAGTATCGACTTGTCACGTTTCCAGAGCTACACGATAGGCCCGAAATAGAGACCTCTTAGAAAATGTTGTACTTGCCTCAATATAGGTTCATATGGGGTTAAGATGCGACAAATAACGGTCCTTATTGGTTGCCATGACTCATTTTCTGTAAATATTTATTTAGGGATCACCAGGTGTTTACGAAAGTCCAGAATTTAAACAAAGAACTTGGCTAATATCACAGCCTGCTTTTTTTCTTGTTAGGTCTGAGTCGATGATTTAACAAAAGTATACATATGTTTATATCGGGTTCAATATAAACATGTAATGGCCCTTTTGGGGTACCATAACCAAGTCGCTGTTAATAAATATTTATAGGAAAAACAGATGGTTATGAAAGCCTGATATTTTAAAACCAATAAGGCTAGTAACGAAGTCTGTTCTTCGAAATGCTCGTTACAATCATTTCTCAATATTCAGACAAGATTGTTGCACAAGATTGTTGCAGAATTGCTGCAATATTGGTTGGCAGAGGACATGCATATATTGCAGCAATATTTCATCAAGATTGCTGCAGTACTGCGTGATGTTGAGGAAATACAGCGACTGATGCATAGTATCCGATATAGAACTTTGTGTGTTGAATTTGGACCCAATAGGAACATAATTCAACATAAGGTCATAATTTAAATAGCGTGAAAAGAGAGTTTTGTAAACCTCGAAATTTAATTCCATCCTTATTAACGCCTGCTGTAGTCTTCATTACCAATAAATTATTTATAGCTTTTTAGTATGTTAAAAGAATTGTCTCTATTATGACCTGATTGAAAACTAGCTGTGGAAAGTTGGTATATAATTGCACTTTTTTTTGTAATGCGACGGAGGGTTCTCTGCATATATTAGTCGTACGCAGATTTATTATAACATTAAAACCTGCGGTTTCTAGCCTGGTTCTTTCTAAATATCCTACACTTTGGCACAACATAAGCCCAAATTATTAAAATGGATTTTTTCGGAATTGACTCCTAGCCGAAACCTTCACTAGTTTTGTCTACGTGTATTCAAGTATTAGTGCGACGGTTTTCGAGAACTATATTCTCTCCCAATATGTTTGATACTGTTTGAATTAACGAAAAATAACAGCAGGTAACCAAAATAATCCTAGATCCTAGACTTTGCTTCACTTGTAATGTTTTTTACAAACATGAAAAGCAAAAATTTATATGTCGTGTAAGTACACAATGTGCCTGTTTGTCACGTTTCAGTCATTCCACTATTCTCCTTTCACTCTCTCTCTCTCTTTTCCGCTTTTCTTTCCACTCTCACTTTCACCCCTGTCTACTCTATCTCCTCCTAATGACTGAATCCTTAGGGAATAACCCAAACAGCACGCAATATAGCAATAATGATTCTGGAGTATTGAATGACAGCATTGACAATATTGCCGTGTAATATTACTGCAATATATGAATGTCCTCTTCCAATAAATATTGCTTTGCAATACTTGTTGCAATGTTGCAACAATATTGCGAATTAATATTGCAATGTTGAAATCGAAAATTAAGGAGATGATCTCAATTCCTAACACATTTTTGGTGACGATATCTAAAAAATAATAAAATATTTATGCAAGATTCTTATAAAACATTGTTGCAACATTGCAAAAATATTGGTCGGAAGTAGACATTCATATATGGCCGCAAGATTTCATCAAGATTACTGCAATATTGCGTGTTGTTGGCGAAGTATACACAGCGACTGATTCAGAGTATCGGATGACCTTTGTGTGTTGAATTTAGATTTAAAAGGAAGCTAGCTATACAATTCTGATTCAATATGAATGTTGAGACAGGATCCTAGACAATTTTTCTCACTAGCCTAGTTATTTTTGAAAATCCTAGACTTTCAGAACCTCGTAATCAAAACGTTATAATTTAAATAGCTTAAAAACAGAGTTTCATAAACCTCGAAATTTAATTCCATCCTTATCAAGGCCTTCTGTAGTCTTTATTGCTAATACATTATTTATAGCTTTTAGTATGTTGAAAGAATCTATTAGGATCCGATATACTAGTTGAACGTAGATTTATTATATCATTAAAACCTGCGGTTTCTAGCCTGGTTGTTTCTAAATATCCTTCAATTTGGCACAACATAATTCCAAATTATGAAACTGGACTCGTTTGGAATTAACTCCTAACCAAATCTTTCACTAGAGTTGTCTACTTACATTCAAGAATTAGGGTGACAGTTTTCGAGAACTAAATTCTCTCCCAATCTGTTTGATACTGTTTGAATTAACGAAAGGTAACAGCAGTTAACCAAAATAGTCCTATAATTTGTCTTAATTGTAATGTTTTTTACAAATAACAAAGGCAAAAATTTGTATGTTCTGCAAGTACACAATGCGCCTATTTGTCACGTTTTCGAAGTTACACGATGGACACGGATTGAATCCTGTTAGAAAATGTTATACTTGCCTCAATACAGGTTCATGTGAGGTTCCAATGCGACAAATAAAGGGCTTTATCGGTTGCCATGTCTCATTTGCTAAAAATATTTTTTTAAGGGTCGCCAGGTGTTTACGAAAGTTCAGGATTTGAAAAAAGAACCTGGCTAATAGCACAGCATGCTCTTTTTCTTGTTAGGTGTGAGTCGATGATTTTAAAGAAATATACATAGCTTCATATCGGGTTCAATATAAACATGTAATGGTCCATATAGGGTACCGTAACGTAACTCAGTCGCTGTTAATGAATATTTAAAGGCAAACCAGATGTTTATGAAAGCTTATATTTTAAAACCAAACCACGCTAGTAACGAAGTCTGCTCTTCGAAATGCTCGTTGCGATCATTTCTCAATATGCAGGCCTTATTCCTAGCTCGGTTTACACTGCTCTCGTGATATACTTCCCCTTGACATAATTCCTCCACGAATTTTCGCCGATGGTGCTGGGTCTAAGGGGACGAGAGAGTGGCGCTGTGAGCTCAGTGGAGTTTCGCAGTACCACAGCCACAAAGCGGGCAGTACCCTAAGCGGATAATTTTTATCAGTTCGCTTCAGTTCGCTTTCAGCGCTTTGGTTATGCATTATATATAATAGTTGATCAATAATAATTTAAAAAACTTAAAATTAAAGTAAACGTTAAACTAACTTATATATAAAAAATATTTTTTACTCGTGACAAAAATTAAACAGAAATAGTTCATACGGCCCTGACTGTTTACGTTCAGAGACACGCGATTTTGTTCCAAGGCCATTGCAGGCCATGCCCGAAACCAGCATTAAATCGCGAGAGCAGTGTATTTTGCAAATCCCAAATTTGACAACCACATGGTGCACCTATAAGTCTTCACAAAGACGGCACCCTATAAACCCCTATATATGTTAACATTGAACCCAATATGAACCCTTATATACTTTCTCAAAATTATAGATTCAGACATAACAAGAAAAAGAGCAGGCTTTGTTATTATCCAGGTTATTTTTTTTTTAACCTGGATTTACATTACCATTTGGAGATTCTACCAATAACCCAAACAGCACATCATATAGCAATAATCATTCAGGAATATCGAATAACAGCATTGGCAACATTACCGAGCAATATTGCTGCAATATGTGACTGTCCTCATCCAATCAATATTGATTTGTAGTATTGCTGCAATGTTGCGTAATAATATTGCAAAGTTGGAAGGGGAAATCGAGGAGATGATCTAAATTCCTGGCACAATTTTGGTGACGAAATATAAAAACTAATACAATATTTATGCAAGATTGGTTCACGACGTTGTTGCAACATTGCAAGAAACTATCTTATGTAAGAAATGGTTTTGAACCCCCCCCCCACCCATGTAAGGCAGCATAGAAAAATCGTTGACCTCCCCCCTTCTTAATAAAAAAAACGTTAGGTAATTTATGCGGATCGCCTAACCATCTGGTGACCCTCTGAATATATGTTTATAGGGACTGAGTCATAGTACCCGAGAATACGTCTTATATGTCGATATTGGACCCTATATAAATCTATATTTAATTTAATTAAACTAAAGGTTTTTGGCATTATTCATTCCTATAGATTTGGACTTAGTGATGGGCGGATTTATTATAACATTAAACCCGGCTGATTTAAGTTTCTCGATTACGTTTGAAAATCCTAAACTCGCATTACCACCGGGTACTCTCATAAATATTTACTGTGCCACGGTACCTAATAAAGCCCTGTATATGTTAAAATTGTACCCGATATAAACCTATATAAATACTTCTTTAACATTTTATTGATTTAGACATAACAAGAAAAAGAGCAGGCTTTGTTATTAGCCAGGTCTTGTATTCCAAATTCTGGTTTTTTATAACTATCGGGTAACCCTCTAAATCAGACCTGAACAGCGAGGAGAAATTTCAGGGATTTTTCTCAAACGCCAGATGTGGTACTTCCACCTCTTCGATTCCTCTCTCAGCACGGAAAAGTTGGGATGGTGGTTGATACCACATGCACTTTCTTGACTCTCATGACGTAGATTTGGGAGAAGTACTGCAAAATAGACATCTCCAGCCGGGTGCTTTTGGGGTGACTTGGGGAGTTTATGAATTATTTAATTTTTAATATAATTATGAACCATACTATAAAAAAGAATTTATATTTATCTCCTAACCTGAAATATGTAATTATTTATTCACGACAGGAACATTATTTGATCTTTAATAATTTATTAATTTTAAAATTTTTTTATAAATTATTAATATTCATCAAATTGCAAGTAATACCAGAAAAAATTGTGACATGTTAAAGACATATTTTAATAATATTACATAATTATTATTACATCTTAATAATTAATAATATTTAATAATTTCATACACAATAAAATATTAACTAAAAATGAATCTTATAAAAGAAATAGTTTGAAAGCACAATCCTTCAAACTGAAACAAATAGTGCTCTGAATAAATAAATCTTAAGCAACTTGTAGTGAAGTATCAGACGTCACATTCACTCGTGCTTTACGCGAAATGAAGAAGAATTTGCACTACATTTTTAACCAAAAATTCGGGTTGAATAATAATTATTTATTACAGAAAAATTATGTATTCATTAATAATTTATAGATTATTAAATAATAGTTATAATTATAATTGTAACAAATAATGACTATAATTACATAATTAAAAAGTGAATAATATTAATTATAATTAATTTATTTAATTATTTTGAATAATTTATAATTTATTAATTAATTCATCATATTGCAAATATTAGCAGAAAGAATCGTGGCATGTTGAACAACATGAATTTATAAATCTTATTATTATATTGCAATATCTTCTATTAGGAATGATATGTAATCACTTGAAAGTCAGTTATAATATATACACAGTAGATACGAAAAATGGCTCATAATTATATTAGAAATTAAATAATTCATAAACTCCCCAAGTCACCCCAAAAGCACCCGACTTTTCCGTGCTGAGAGAGGAGTCGAAGAGGTGGAAGTGCCAAATCTCGCGTCTTAAAAAAATCCCGAAATTTCTCCTCGCTGTTCAGGTCTGCTATAAATATATGTTTATAGTCACAGAGTCATAGAACCCGATAAAGCCCTATACTACCGTGCAAATAGTGAAAGACGTATCTGCAGTTTTAATAAGTCACCTGTAACTTTTTCGTATCTGGAATAAAATTCACAAAGTCTTCTCTTTGTGTTTAGATTTGTAACACCTATTATATATAGCATATTGCAAAATTCATGCTTATAAGACAAGTCAAAAAGAAAAGACTTTATGAATTTTATTTCAGATACAAGAAACTGACAGGTGACTTATTCAAACAGCAGATACGTCTTTCACCATTTGCACGCAGTATGTATGTCGAATTTAGACTCCCTATGAACCTATATGTGACGTACCACGAGAAAAGGGGACTAACGCTAAAAAAATCGACAATCCGTTTTTTATCTCTATTGATAGTGTTTGAGTTGCTCTATCCAACACAAAAATCAGAAAAAATTTTCCGGAATTATTTATTATGAAAAAATAGCTTTTTATCGGGCCGTAAATAGAGCATTTCGTAGCGAGACTTCGGACCACCGAAAACACCTTCCACCACTCACTACTACAAACTCACGGGCGGTGCCGCTTGTCGTGCGTTTCTTGCGGGAACAGAAGCGAGAAACACGGACACTTGGACACGACGAATGAGAGTGTAGTAGTAAGTGGAGGGGCAGATTTTCGGGAGTCGCCTTTCACTGCCGAATAGGCTCGACTTCTATCGCTCGCCCTGTAAAATTCTCGTTTAGAGCATTAGTCCCTTTTTCTCGTGGCACGTCACATATATACATCATTTAAACTGAAAGTTGAGTCATGATTATAAAGATCTGGTGAAAGTAGATGCTTTTATACTAGCCAGGTTATTTTTGAAAATTCTAGACTTTCATAACCTGTCAATAAAAACATCATAATTTAAATCTTGTAGAAACACAGTTTTATAAACCTCAAAATTTAATTCCATCCTTGAAGCCCTCGGAATTCTTCATTGCAAATGTATTATTTATATCTTCAATATATAAAACGTATTGTCTGCAACTAGTTTTTAATCAGATAGTAATCTAATTAAAAACTAGTTGCGGAAAGACGGTATATAATTGCGTTTTCTTTTGTAATAAGACGAAAGGTTCTCTGCCGGTACAGGGTTCTCTATCTACGAGGACGTACTGTCTTGCAGATTTATTTTAACTTTAAAACTTGCTGTTTTTGTGTTCCTACGCATAATGTTTTGCGTAAAGCTGTGACAAAGAGGCATTTGGGAAAAGTTTAACAACATTTTGGTAGAGTTTAAAACTATTTTGCGTGTTTATTGAATAAAACGAGGGGTTACTTGAGGGAAATTGAAAGGGGAAACGAAGCGTGAAGGGTGTGATTGGTTTGAAGTCAAATACGCGGACCTAAGGACCTAAGGGTCCAACGTTCGAGTCCTGGTACCGAAGGAAAGTGTTTTTTTAATTTTTCTCAATAGAATTCGTTTTACTTAACTGCATTTAAAAGCTTCGCCAAATGCCTCTATGTCCCAGCTTTACGCAAATTTGGTGGAATCTTTCCACAATCCATTTTTTCCGTGTGATGCATTTTTTATAGGTTTAATGCACAATAAAACTTTTTTAAAGACTTACTCAAAACTCATTAAAGCAAGCTGAAAATTTTCTAACAGGTATCTGTTTCGTGTCCATCGTGTAGCTCCCGGAACATGACAAAAAGACGCCAACAAGTTCTGCTCTTTGGCAGAACTTGTTTAATTTCACAATCGCTGGTGTCAATGAAGTATACATCAGGGTGGAGCAAATTTGGCAAAAAAAATTTTTTTAAAAAATTTTTATATGAAATAGGGAAATTATTTTGCCTTTTGACCTGAAACAGATGTGTGCAAAGTTTCAGAGTGATCAAAAAATTCCTTCAGGTTCCATAAATTCATTATTTATAAATAGGTATGTACGTATATAACATAAATTCATAAATACACGAAAACAGGAAAATTGCGTTTATTTTTCAACTTACTGATGATGAGCAATGAATGAGGTTGTATTAACATGATTTCTGAGTAAATCAATCCCCTAGGGAAACGTCAGTCAATTCGTAAGATCTTTTTTTGTGTTCAGACGAGGGTTTTTCTTCTGGGATTCAATTTTGTTGAAGATGCAGCTTGAGTATGACATGGGAATGAGGGGAAAACGTCCAATTGTTCAAAAGTCAAGTCGGGAGCAAGTTTTCGTATGACAGGCGGTTCTGCTACAGGCCTTACTGCATTCCAGTCAATCATTTAAGTGTAATCCTCAGCACTGAAGTTCAATGGTGGAACTTTAAAAAATCTCGTTGGATTAGAGTTCTCTCTTGATTTCTTGATGAAGTCCAGAGCATCTTCTTTAATCTCAGGCCTGCTGTCAAAAACCATTGCCAATAATAAATTTTCCGGGTGAGCCCAAAATCCGTTCCGCTTAATCACTGGGTCAACAATGGCTTTTAGTTTATCAGGGAGGTATCTTGTTAACTGCATCAGGCTGAACAAATGTTTGGGCCCATCTTTGAACGTCGGTTTCATTTTTATCTGAAACCACACAGGGGCATAAACCTTGGTGACGTATTCTGCCAAATCTCTTAGCACAGCACTGAGACGCTCGGTTGAGACGTAAAGACGCAGAATACAATTTGCAGCAGTGAGCTACCTGGCGTGTGACATTTTTCCAGGGTTTCGCCTTGCAAGGGATTCTGAAACTACCCCCAAACAAAATGCGGTTACCATTTCGTGCAAGTACTTCTGATCTGTACTTAGGTCCAAACCTTCAGACATCTGTGACATGTTGGACTCCAAAGGCTCAAAGTGTTCAATTTGGTTGGTTTCACAATTTGCCAACTGCTTCCTAATATCCAAAGAGTAACTGGTTGGACCAGAGGTCGCCCCATCCAACGTGTTGAAAAGGTGTCGCAATGGAAGCTCTTTGGCATGAAATAAGCAGACTGGAACAATGTTTGGAATGTCTTCTCCAGTTCTGCCAGCGCACCACCCTTCCAGCCAGTATTGGTTGCAGCCAGATTGGAACGATGTTTGGAATGTCTTCTCCAGTTCTGCCAGCGCACCACCCTTCCAGCCAGTATTGGTTGCAGTATTGGTTACAGTACAGCCAGTATTGGTTCCAGCCAGATTGGAACGATGTTTGGAATGTCTTCTCCAGTTCTGCCAGCGCACCACCCTTCCAGCCAGTATTGGTTACAGTTCCGTCGCAACCTAGCACACAGAGCTCGTCAATTGACAGTTCGTTTTCAGAGATGAAGTCCACCAGAGCTTTGGCAATCGCTTTTGCTGTTCCTGCACTTGATGCAGGAAAATTGAACCGGGCTCTTCAACAAGACTAATGTGCTCTTCAACAACACTTTCAGTGGTTATGGTTGTTCCTTGTTGAAGTTTTTTGATCGTTT
>JBAGKK010232413.1:0-21599 GCA_037177015.1 Euceroptres primus | reverse complement strand
GTACTATGCTCGAATACTACCAACTGATGCACGAGAAAAACTCAAGTGGAATATTAATAACATTTTCGAAAATACCCTCGATAGAAGTGAAAACATCAAAATTACACACAAAATTCAAAGTCAATTTATGATATCCTTTCACGCTCATAAAAGGCTTTTTTGACGTATATCAAGAGTTGAGATAAGTTGCTCTCTTGACGAGGATAGCCGGACTACCTTAAACATTAACAATGAAAGATGGACATAACTTCAAAATCATCGAACACTCCCCATTAATCTGAAAAAAATACTCGTGATAATCGAATGATATAGTCAACAATGAAATTCAACTCGATATAACACTCCCGAATAGTTACTTATTAAAACTGAAACGGATTTGAAAGAAACGTCTGTTCATATTTCACTCTAAGATTTTCCAGTTCAGCGATGATTTTATTCGTACATTTATTATTCCACTTGTATGGAATCATTTTCTTAACAATAATTTCCGATAAAATATAACTTTTCCGGCCGAGAAAAACTACACGAGTGTCTGTTTTGAATTTGACATCTGCGACTGCCCCCTTTCGGAGCCGTGACCATCTTGAACTTTGCGCATGCGCTGTCAGCTTTTCTCAAAGTTCAAAATTTTTCACTAAAAACGTAACAATCGTTCGTCCTAAATCAAATTTACGTCGAAAATTGCTTCGACTTCGATAAAATACTTTCGATAAGACAACTTTTAGTAAAAAGAAACGTTTTGTAAGAAATTTTGTTGTCTCTACTTTAAATGAAAATTTACGAGTTCTGGGACGGTTTTGATAATACATGTCGCTCCAAATTGTGACTCGTACTTCTTTGTTTCACTTTTGGAGGAAAATAAACTTTAGGAGGATTAAAATTTGGGGGAATTGAGATGGTACCCGACCGATAGGGTCAATATCGATATCGATGTCGAGTTATCGAGATTCGATCATGCATTCGCGATTTAAAAATTTAAACTTTTAAATTTTAAATAAACTCAAAATCACTTGCTAATTAAAAATTTCGAAAATGTTTGTTACTTTTACGTCCAGAGTTTTTCTTCTAAGCTTTTATTAATACATCGTTATCGAAACCCAGTTCCTGGCATAAAAAAAAATAAATTAACTTTAAGGGAACTTGAAGTTACTTTAATCAGTAACTGTAACTGTAACGAGTTTTTTTAAAAGGAACTTCCCCACCACTGAATTTAGTATCGAGATCAAAATCATTTCATAAATAATTTAATATCCTATCTTAGCCTTTGAACTTTTGAGCCCCAAGACTGTAGGGTTTTTAATATACCAAATAAACAAGAAAAATAATAATAAACCGAAATTTAATTTAAGAGTTTAATTGACCAGTTTGGAATTAAATTTGCAAGAGATTATGAGAAATAAAATTTCCTGAGCTGTTTTTTTAAATAAGACATGAGAAAGAGGTTTCTTAATTTAATCAATTTTTTATTTTAAGAAAGGTTTCTTATTTTAATCGAAAGGCATGAGTATTTACGAAGGGCGTGATGGGAATCTCAATCGAAACTAATCGGGTAACATGTTTCGTCCACGTGCGAGAAACCCATTTCATATCTCCTCCAAGAAATTCTCGACTCTCTACCACAAGGAAAGAATTCTTCCTCTTTGAACTATCATAATCTGGTTAGTCAGAGGGAAGAAGACGCAAGGAAGACAGACGAGGGAATAAGTGAGACTTCAGAACAAAACACATTTAAGTTTCCTTCAAGTCCTCTCGCTCGAACACGTCTTACTGAAACATGGAACCAGAATCCTTACATATTAATACTACATCAGGAATTTCCATTAAACAATCTTGGACTCAAATTATTGTAAATTAATTATTACAATTTTCCTTGGAAAATAAATTTTGAGACTTTAAAGGATTAAAGAATTAAAGAATAATTCGATCTTCTAGAAAAAGTGAAACTATCCATGCTTAGGAAAAGAAACTTTAATTCCTTTTGAGCTTATTCCCTGCCCTGGGGGATAGGCAAAAGAAAGAGAAGATTGCAACAGTCCAGCAGAAATCTGTTATCACATGGAACTCAGAGAATGTTGATAATGTTCTGAAATAATTAGTTAAGCCAAATGAGAACAACGATTGTTGAAATTGCCATTTTAAAGTTGTAGGGGTGCCTACAATCCTACATGTATGTGCATTGTGCATATTTACACGATTGTTAGGGCTCGATGTGCTTATCACTTACCACTCGTTCGGTGTAATTTCATTTTCGCGTGCATTCAAATCTAGTACCACAGGCACTAATCGGATGCTACATAACAGAGCATTTCAATTATCTCTCTAGCAATTATATCTGACCCGAGTCAGTAGACGTTACTTCCATTCCTAGATTGCGCTTTGCTTTTTCTAATTAAGGACAAATCATTCATTTCTGAAAATGTTGGATTCATCACAAATTCTTCTTACAAGCAAACATTTCTTTTTAATCCAAATACTCTATCTAGTTTTTGCACCTAATATATTAAGAAAAAAATCATTACATCGGTCACTGCCAAAAAGTTGAGAATTTTAAGTCCCAGTCGTTTTCGACATTCCTCAGATCACATTTTAGTATAGAGTGTCAAATTTTTATCTGATTTTGTTTAGAAATGATAAAAAATGTCCCAGAGTCCTACACGGGCCGAGTGAACTCAGCCCAGCCCAGTCCGCGGGTCGTGGGCCAGGCTTTTTGACAGCCCGTTTGCGTAACAAAATACTGTAAACCCAAGCCCAGCCCGGCCCGTGACAAATTCAGCCTGGCCCAGCCCGTTTCTTTATAAATCATGGAAACTTTGAACAATTACGTTCATTTACAATAGTCTAAATAATTTTCAATAATTACTTTTCATTTTCTATGAATAATAAATGGCTTTATCGAAATTTGAATTAAATAATGAAAAAGTGAGGTCTGTAGTGAGTATAATATATTTTTTAATGTAAAAACTAAACACGAATTATATGAATTTTTATTTATCATTTTATAATAAATTACTAGTTGTATTAAGGACTTTAAAAGGATTCGTATTTAAATTAAATTCAACGTTATGTAAATAACTTTTTGAATAATATTTGAGCATAAAATTGAAGTTAGGTGAATTGGCCTTCCCATTGTTTTTGTCTATGTATAAAATACAGTATTTGTTTAGATTCTGACAGTAGAAATTATGAAATATTATTAGAATTACTACTGAATAATTACTACTATTACAGTAGAAAGTATGAAATATTATTAGAACTAAGGATGGTACGAATCGTCTAAAATACAGGTAACCTAAATTAAATTTAAAAGGAAATAAACAAATATCAACAATAATTTTTTATATGAATGTTTACTATACGTGAGACCTATAGTAACTGTGAAAATTAATTATTTCAATTTATTTGATTTAGACCATGAATCCTAGTAAAGCAGCTAGTAGTGTGAATGGTGGTGGAGATAACAATGAAGCCCCCAAGAGTAGTAGAGAAATAAAAAAGGAAACAAAAAATGTGGTTATCAATAAACTCAAGGCAGGAGAATTTGTCACAGTGAGACCAGAGAATTTGCATAGTCCTGCATGCAGTACATTCCTTTTGGTTCAAGATAAGAACGGAAAGCACCAGGGGTTCGCTCAATGCAAGAATTGTGGAGCACTTTTGTCGCATGAAGGTCAGAACAACACTTGAGATTCCAATTAAACATAAAAAGGAAGTCATAATTAAGAGTGTGGACTTCTGCGCGAAGGATCTCCGATCGTTTGAAACCGTGGCTGGTGATGGATTTCTGGGCTTGGCACAGGAATTGATCAAAGTAGGATCTGGAATTGGCAATGTACCTGCACGAAATTTGCTTCCACGCCCCCACTACTGTATCGCGACATATAAAAGAAGCAGCGGATGCTTTTCGAGCGAAAATTCTACCAGAAATTATGGATGCATTGGAACACTATCGGTGTGCTGTGACGACAGACATGTGGACTGATGATTATAAAAAAAATCCAGACATGACTGTGACAATACATTATACTAAGACTAATTGGACCTTAAAATCAGTGGTGCTCTTTACGTCGAAATTCCCTGACGAATCAAAAACTGGAGAGAACATTTTAGAGGAATTGTTATTACAATTCGTGAAATATCAGATCCGAAGAGAGCTTGTTAAGAGAGCAGTGTTCGTGACAGACCAAGGGCCGAATATAGTGAAAGCACTTGCTGAGTACATACGCCTTAATTGTTCCCTACATCTTCTGAACACAGTATTGAGGAATACTTTTGAACCAAAGTTCTTGGACGATCAGTTGACAAACACGGTAGAATTATTATATTCTTGAAAATCTCTTGTCACCTACATGAAGCAGAGTGGACTGTGCAGTCGGATGCCGAAGACCCTGGAGCAATGCAATGATACACGTTGGAATACCAGAGAGACAATGCTCGTGTCCATAGGCTCTCAGTACGACGAAATTGAAACTCTTCTAGAAGAAAGACAAGAAGAACATCATCTGGATGGTATCAACTTGCAAGATGTCAAAAAACTCATTGCTTTCCTGAAAGTAAGACAATAATGTTTGTAAAAGAACCGAAGCCAATGAGATTTAACTGGTTGAAATAACCAGAAGAGGGACACTGTAATCTATACTGTCAATCAGTGAAAATTTCGTTAGATTCTAGTGAAATTTTAAATGAGATCATTACAGTGAACCTCTTCTGGCTATTTTAACCATTGACATCTCACTGATTTAGTTTCAAAGAGCAAGATTGCAAAAGATATAATTTTTCTCCGATCATTAAAAAAGTTCACACCAATACGTTGCTAGTTAGTATTCATCTTAACAAAACCAGAATTATTGACGTTTTTTTCATCCATATATGTGATGTCTCATTATCTTTGCTGATCAATTATTGAGTTTTACTTTAAAAATTATTCTACTTTCAATTTTTTAAGAACCTTTAAAAAAAGTTACTCGAAAATAATTCAAACAACTTTCTGCAAATTTAAACCAATAAAATATTTTATAGCCATTCAAAGAAGCCAGCAAGGAAATGGGAGCTGAACACAGACCCACTTTGTACCTAGTTCTCGTCTGGCAACGTTACCTGTTGGAAATTTTGCAGCCCCAAGCTAAAGATTCAAGAGAAATCTCAATACTGCGCTCAAGAGCTTTGTCATTCATGGAAAAAAAGTTTGTCATAGATGACCTCCACAAATCAGCTACATTCTTCTGCCCATTCTTTCGAGCACTCCATATGTTGTCCGATGAAGAGAAGGTTAGCACTATGCTCAACATCAGAAGACTCCTAGCTGAACTCGACTTACCAACTTCTTCTCAAGAAGGCGAAGGGGAGCAAAATGTATCGCGACCTAAAATGGCTTGATTCCACAAATGGACTGATAACGTAGCTGTTGAAGAAATCTCCGATGAAGTTGACAGGTATTTGTCAATGCAAGTAAAAGATGTAGACAATGTCATGGATTGGTGGAAAGAACATGAGAACAGATTGCTGCGGCTGGCTAAATTTGCAAGACGAGTGCTTTGCATCCCAGCATCCAGTGCACCCAGTCAGAGAAACTTCAGTTCAGCCGGGTTTGTTATGACGTTTCGCAGATCCCAACTGAGTCCAGAAAATTTGGACAGCATTTTAGTACTTCACAGTGCTTCTTAAATCATTAAATAAAGTATTTCAGGGAAGAATTAATTTTCCTTTTGTGAAAAAATTTGTAAAAAATCACAAAATTAACCAAATTTACGTTCACATTTTTAATTTAATTATGTAATTCAATTTACGTTTACATAAATATAGTAAATAATTTAATGTTAATAGCGTTAATAAATTTTTCAATTTAATTAGAATTCAAAGTAACAACTGCATCAATGATTAACAATAATAAATTTTAGCTTACAATGTAGATCTTTTAAAAAAATGATTTCAAACAAGTTGAATTTAATTTTAAAAGTGACCATCTTAAAGTCGTAAATGCAGCTAGTAATTTATTAAAAAATAATTATTAAAAATTAAAATAATTCCTATTTCATTTTGACATTAAAAAATGGCCGCGTCTAGGTTCACCGAAATTCGGGGAGCGTAGAACACATATTTTCGGTGATTCACCGTAACTCGGTGAGCGTAGACCAAATATTTTCGAAGTCCCAAGACACTTCGTTAAAAAATATGCCATGTTCATTACAGACCTCTCATTTTCATTACTTAATTTAAATTTCGATAAAGCCGTTTATTATTTATAGAAAATAAAAATTATTGATTAAAAATTATTCAAGTTATTGTAAATGAACGTAATTGTTCAGAATTTTCATGATTTATAAAGAAACGGGCCGGGCCGGGCTGGGCTTGGGTTTACAGTCTTTTGTTACGCAAACGGGCTGTCAAAAAGCCCGGCCCACGACCCGCGGATTGGGCTGGGCTAAGTTCACTCGGCCCGTGCAGGACTCTGAAATGCCCTGCTGTATTCATTTTAAAAAGAAATGAGTTTCATCATTCTATGTAGTTTTCTAACCATTCAAAGAGTTCCAGAATTTTTCTTTTGCAACTTTTACGAACAGTGGCTATTATGTTGTTCGCATCTCTGTAAATGCCGATGCCTGAAGTTCATTGGAAACTCAATGCTTAATTGGACTCGATACTGGCGGTCAATTAGTTTTAACGAGAAGCACCGTTCACACTCGTTTCTTTCTACCTCCGAAAAAACACGCTATTTTATCACACAAGCAAGCAACTGTGCATTGTCAATTTAAACAAACCTAAATGAAGAGCGTTAAATTAGAAATTAAAATTATTTTTAAAATGATCATTTAGCTTTTATAGAATTACGTACTAATTGCCTCGATCCTGTTAGAGTTTAAAAGATTACGTTGTCTCCATTTAAATTCAATTTTACAAAAAAGCTAAATTCATAATAAAAAAAAGCTACATAGGTACAAGTATACCGACATAATAAAAACGCATTCTGAAAAACATCACAAACACTTTAATACGAAAATAAAATATTTTATCCTCCGAGTTTTACGTCAAACATTTATTATTGTTGCCTGTGTTATTCCTTTTCAAATGATTGACGTTATATTCTTGTCATAAATTCCATCTAATAATTTTTATAAAAAACATAAAAGTAAAATTCTGAAATAAATATACACACAAAAATATCCTACTAAAATAATTAAAAATATAAAACTGTGAAAGTCATGATAATGTTTTATGCTTGGCAAAATTGTTGTATCAATCTTGATCGTTAAAATGAACTGGCTCAGTATTTATAATAGTAGTTAGTATTTTAATAGCAGTAGTGAGTATTCTCATATCTATAAAACAGAACAAAAAAATTTGCTCTAATCAAAATATATAATAACAAAATGATAGTAATAAAACTCTGATTTGAAACTAATAGCTGTCCAAATAAATTCGAGCAAGTCTGAAAATGTTTTCGAAAGCTTTCGAAACAAGTACACTTTCGACCTATAGTCTCGTTTCGTTCGATTCGATCATTTATTCAAGTTTGAAAGGATTGGATACCAGTGTACATCGATGTAAATATGTATATAGCGAAATTCAGGCTTTCCTTATATATTAGGATATATAAAAGAGAGCGTCTGTGTAGACCGTTTGTCTTCTGAACGGTCGAATTTCATCGTGAAATGAGAAACCGATTGCTTCTCGATACGAAGCCGACTTAAACTGAAGACTACGATCGACTTCACGAGCCAACAGATTTCCCTTTTTATTTACAGCAGGAACTGAATCCACCATATACCACATTTATAGGACATTTTTTCGGAGTACCTTTTACCACTTTTCAAGGACTTCTGAAAGCTTTATTTCCTGGAGACAGAAAAAATTATTAGTCTCGGAAAAAATTAATCTAAAAAGATATTAGCCTAAGGAACTAAAAGTAATCCAAGGAGGAAAAGAATTTCAGCATGTTTTTGTCTTATTGATTTGTGATAAATCACCTTTGTTTGGAAACTATTAAAACTTCTCTCTGAAATAATAATTTACTGGATACAGAATAATTATGCAACACGCTCTGCAAGTTTTAATACCAGGAGTTTGCTACTTTAAATTCAAAATAATTAATCAGTGCCTGATGTAATGTATGCCTGTTATAAGTTCTAGAGATGGTTATAACTTGGAAAGTTACAGTCTCGCGATGATACCGACAGTCGAAACGTATAAATCATTTCTCAAATCCTTACAACGCATGCCCAGAGATTACCACTTATAACTTATATCCGGATGCAACGATGCTATAGGAACTTATAATAAGTACCAAAGTTCGAAATGATACTACAAATTGAAAAATCGAAAACAATTAAACAAGACGAATGGCGTGATTCACTTATTAAATTAAAAATAGGTCATTCTAAAGGTTTTTTTCAAAAATCGGTTGCGCGACCATGACAACAATTTAGCTGGCAATTTTTTTCCTAACAGTAGGTGCTCAAAAACTGCCAAAAACGAAGTATTAGATTTTTCGATTCAAAACTTTCTGAAATTTTTTTTTAATTTGAGTTTTTCGTGAATTTTTTTTCAAACCTGCATAAAAAATGTAATTCATAACCGATTTTAACGTTTAATGGCTGAATTAATTCGCTTCAGAGAATAGTTTTAGGAAAAATATTTACCTTGCACGCATTTTCAAAAATGCAAGCTAGGGCCGTTTTCAAAGTTGTCTATAAATTCAATAAATTTCACAAAAATTCAAAGATAATGTCACAAAATTCTATTTCTAAATTTCAGGTTAAGCGATCTCATTTTTGCATGGAATTATAAGGTACATTATACTTAATGAAAATTTCATGGACATAATTCTAGTGAAGCCATTGGTTATCTCAGATATAAATATTTATAAGGCTAAAAAAGCTATTTTTGATCAAATTTTCCATTTGCACATCGACTTAACAGCTATGGTCCAAACTTTACATATGAATATTATACATTCAACCTTGTACAAAAAAAGTGTCAGAGGCTTTTCTGTGCATTTTAATTTCTGAGGCACAGTGAATTTTTTAAGTAACCTCTTATTTTCGCGGTTTTTATGATTTATTTTAAAAAATATTGCTTTTACAGAAAAATATTCTGAAGAGAAATTGTGTATTTTATAAAAATACCACTCTTTTGTAAACAATATTTTTTGGAGAAATCATTATTTTTCGATAAAAGCAGCCATAAATAAAATTCACCCCGATTTTTCATAACTTCGGTCAAAAAAACGAATTATGCCTTGAAAAGTATACATTTCAGAGAAAAATATTGTACATAGAAAATGTAGATTTCAATGAATTACCCATTTTTTCTAGAAAGCATTTTTTCATGTTGTCGATAGTTTAAGAGTGACACTAATTTTTAAGATGAAAAAAAAGTTCCTTGCAGTTTCTCTGATTTATCAAGAAAGGTGTTGAGTCTTCATAATGCACTTTTATGACAGGCTTAAAGACCTTCAAAAACCACAAACATTTTGTGTCAAACATTTTTCTCTACAATCAATAGTTTTCTAAAAAAATCAATTTTGAGTTTTAAAAATTTTTTACTTTCGGCGTTTTTTTTTGTATTTTTTCGTGCAGAAGGTTTAGAAAAAAATTCAAGATAATAGTAAATTATAATTTATTTTATCTAAATCGATAGAATGTGTATGTGTTAATAAGTATAATTTTGAAAGAATAAAGGCAATTTACTCAACAGTTTTTTGTAAATAACACAAGCCTGTAAGAACTCGTAAGGGCTTTTGACATATTTTTTCGAATCTAGAGTAGTTTCTTGTGTAATTTTTTGCTCTGAATCCGAATCTGACTTCAGAATTTGCCCACCACTTCAGAATTCCGAGTTAAATAAAGTTAAAGTTTCCAAAATGACTATTTTGGCCGTATTCGTAAAGTCATTTTACTAAGAGAGAAATTTTTTTGTACATTAAAATCAACGGAAACATAAAGGATCATTTATTATCTTTAAAATGAATTTTTGTTTGCCATGAAACGATTTTTTTCGCCAAGATACTTAAGTTTAAACTTATGAACTTCTGACAGAATTTTATAACTCAACTTCAATTCTTGGCCAGAGCTAGGAAACATAATTTAAAAATTTTGTACTTCTCAGCAAGAATTTATAAGATCTTAGCTTCTATTTAATTTATCGAAAATTAAAAAATTATCACGGGTTCTCGAAATATCAATTCATTTGTGGAAGCATGTAAAATCCATCACCGTGCCGATCGCATACTCGACGAGTGTGGATTGTGCACGGCTACATAAATAAATTAATACGTACTTCGAGAACCTGTGCAGATTTTAAAATTTTTAATCGATTAAATAAAAACTAAGATTTTAAAGATTATTCTTAGGAAATACAAAATTTGTAAATCATGTTTCCTAGCTCTGGCCAAGAATTGAAGTTGAGTTATAAAATTCTGTCAGAAGTTCATAACTTTAAACTTAAATATCTTGGCGAAAAAAAATCGTTTCACGGCAAACAAAAATCCATTTTAAAGATAATAAGTGGTCCTTTAGGTTTACGTTGACTTTAATGTATAAAAAAATTGCTCTCTTAGTAAAATGACTTTACGAATACGGCAAAAATAGTCATTTTTGACAACTTTAACTTTATTTAACTCGGAATTCTGAAGTGGTGGGTAAATTCTGAAGTCAGATTCGGATTTGGAGCAAAAAATTACACAAGAAACCACTCTCGATTCGAAAAAATATGTCAAAAAGCCTTACGAGCCCTTACAGGCTTGTGTTATTTGCAAAAAACTGTTGAGTAAATTGCCTTTATTCTTTCAAAATTATATTTATTAACACATACGCATTCTATCGATTTAGATAAAATAAAAAATTATAATTTACTATTATCTGGAATTTTTTTCTAAACCTTCTGTACAAAAAATACAAAAAAACGCCGAAAGTCAAAAATTTTTTAAACTCAAAATCGATTTTTTTAGAAAACTATTGATTGTAGAGAAAAATGTTTGACACAAAATCTTTGTGGTTTTTGAAGGTCTTTAAGCCTGTCATAAAAGTGCATTATGAAGACTCAACACCTTTCTTGATAAATCAGAGAAACTGCAAGGAACTTTTTTTTCATCTTAAAAATTAGTGTCACTCTTAAACTATCGACAACATGCAAAAATGCTTTCCAGAAAAAATGGGTAATTCATTGAAATCTATTTTTTCTCTATTAAATCTACATTTTCTATGTACAATATTTTTCTCTGAAATGTATACATGTCAAGGCATAGTTCTTTTTTTTTTATCGAAGTTATGAAAAATCAGGGTGAATTTTATTTATGGCTGCTTTTATCGAAAAATAATGATTTGTCCAAAAAATATTGTTTACAAAAGAGTCGTATTTTTATAAATTTACATATAATATTCATATATGAAGTTAGGACTATAGCTGTTAAGTCGATGTGAGAATGGCAAATTTTATCAAAAATAGCTTTTTTAGCCTTATAAATATTAATATCAGAGATAACTAATGGCTTCACTAGAATTATTTCCCTGAAATTTTCATTAAAATCGGTTATGAATTACATTTTTTTATGCAGGTTTGGAAATAAATTCACGAAAAACTCAAATTTTAAAAAAAATTTTAAAAGTTTTGAATCGAAAAATCTAATACTTCGTTTTTGGCGGCTTTTAGGCATCTACTATTAGGGAAAAAATCGTCAGATAAATCGCTGACATGGTCGCGCAGAATTTTGGCTGAAATTTAAAAAAATCTTTGGAATGACACAAATATATTGGAAGGTAATGAAATATCCGAAATATTTCAAATATTACAAAAATTCAGAATATTAAATTCCGAAGTGACTTTTATGAGCAGTGTCTACAAACGCAACCGTCAAATCTGATTCTGAGGAGCTAGAGACGTCGACTAATTAGTCAACGGCCTGGGGAATACTTGGTCGACAAGTAGACAGAATGAATTTTCAGCGACTAAACTTTTAAGATCATGTTAAGAAAGGCGAAAAATTGTAGGACGTTCTATTTACTTTATCTTTCTCTTCTTTTCATAAAACGACGCCAACATATATTTTTAATTAAACTCTTATCCTTCAGAATTTCATTGAGTGCTTAATCTTTATTTCGTAATTGCCTTAGAACTCAAAACTGTATCTAGCTTAATTCAATTCAAAGAGTCCTCAAGATGTTAGCGCTTAATTAAAAAGATGTGTTCTGAACTAAATAAAATCCATGTTTCATTCTTCAATTTAAGTGAAAGAAAAAATTAATCGAGATCGACACTTGGATTGAGTTTAAAATTAATTTATTGTTAGAAAGTATTATTTACATTATAATGTACAAATTTACTGCTGTGAAATATTTATAAAACTGGAAATAATTTATAGAGATCTATGCTTAATACTATCATTGAATAATATCGAGGTTTTTCTTCTTTTTCTTCATTTTCATTGGCATTGGTCCAGGCATTTTAAATACAGTACTGCAAAAAATTGGTTTTATTAAGCAATGAAGGAATCAAATTTGACTTTTCTTTAATTAGTAGAATCCAATAATTCAACTTACTGACAAGTGGTGCAAATCGGACTGAATTTGCAGAAAACTAGAAGCAAAGAGACATTGATACTTAAATTTTTTAGTTCTTTTGGATTAAGGAACGCGGCTTAAATCTAAAAATGAAAAATGTTCTTACTTGAAAGGCACACAGAGCAAACGTAACCGATATCGACAAGCTCTTGGTGGCAAAAACATGCGGCTCTGTAGTCCACCTTGACAGGAGGTGGCAGAACAAGTTTCGACCGAACGTTGGGATCCGGAAGAAACACCCACTGCATCAGTAATAAAATTCTTTTCAAGATACCTTCCAAAACACTATCCATGTTTTATTTACAAATCACTAAGTCTGAGCTTTTGAAATTTAATTTACCATTAAAAACTTTGGAAACGTACATTTTCACTCAAGATTTTGTAGCAACATAAATATTTTATTTTTCACTAAAATTGAAAATTCTATTTGAAATGTATTTAATTTTTAATGCTTAAAATTTAATCTCATTTTCAATTTTGGATTACCAATCAGTAAAATATTAATTATAAATTAACTGTTGGAAAACGATAATTATTCCAACGAAACTTAATGAAAGCCCTGGAACTTAAAAAATAATTAGGTACAGCTAATCAATTCTTGCTGTAATTTTCTATGATCTTCTAATTGTAAATTGTAAAGGTTCTTCACTTTGACCTAAACTACAAACGTTCTACGATCCTTAATTGAAACAGAAGCATTTGAAGTTCGAGAGCCTAGAATTAGGAGAGTCTCGTTCCCTAATTAAATTATATTATCTCTGGAATACGGTTGAAATTGCAGAATCTCAATCTAAATTCGCTGACTTTTCGATAAAATTATCAAATTTATTATTTTATCATGTTCATCACTAATAATAAAATTAACTTAAAGAGTACGTAGTCGAGAAATAAAAATTTGCACTTTCAAAGTGTTGAAGCTCGGTTAAACACACTTGAAATTAAACTCGCCAAATTTGAAAACTTGGAAAATAACCGAGTAATGAAAATATTAATCATGACGATACTGTTTCCTTCAGACAAAGTTCATGAAAGCATCTTCAGGCTACGTTCAGTCGCCATTGTTATAAAGTTTAATGCAGAAAGTTTGTGTGGGCATATCGAAGATCTGTGTCAGCAGGTAACCAAGGAATATTCAAGGTTTTGTTAGAAAAAGTGGACAAGGAATGAAAGCATATGAACAACTGGAACAGACGAAAGAGAAAACTCTGCCTCCTTTCAAAGAATTGGAAAAGCCGAGAAGTTTGACCGCAGCTTGCGGATAAATATGAAGCACTAACATATATAAAGCCTATCGCTACAACTATATAGAAGTACACAAATATGGTAGATGCATTCTTTTTTATTTCAGTGAAGCTAAGCTGTGATAATATTATTTAGATATTAAGACTTTTAGGAAATTTTATTACTTTAAAAATCTTTTGATTAAATACAGTTTTCGTTATGACAGAGAAAAAGGAGAGAAATATCGTTCAGTAAGCAAAACCCATAAACCTCCAATGTTCACATTTTTTATGATATTCAATGAAACGATATAAGCCGATCGTTTATGTAAAAATTTTCTATGAAACTTGAACGTTAAAAGTCAAAACGCGTGCTACAATATTTATAACAAACTTCAAATAAAATTGTTGAACTGAAGCTTTTAGACTTTCAGATAAATTTTAAAACAATTCTGAAATATATTTTCTCACCAGTAAATACTGCAGCAATCCGGGTAATTGGGGAATCTTAAGGTAATTTCCACCAGTTAAATCACAGCCTTGCTGTAGCAAAGTTAACTCATGATCCAAACTGCAGACATCTAGTATAACTCCCTGAAAAATAAAAATGTCTTTCAATAAAAAAGTCTTTTAAACGATTTAGAATCTCCAGTAACAAATCTCACACACCATTTTCTGTGCAGTGAAAAATATATTCATGTAATTCATGTACTGGGTTGCAGAATCATGACTAGCAGTAATCACCAATATTCGTGAATTTAGTTTCTCTCCAGCAACTTTCTCTCTCTCCAACCTGGAGATATAACAAAGTGCCATCGAGAGAGCTCCGGAGATTAAACTTTCAGAATTTAAATGTCCTTCTGAAGGCATATCATTTATCATTTGCTGCAACCGTTGCCTTATTGTTCGTTCGACCAAAGTAAACAGTTCGTACTGACCATCGATTTGTCTAACCTCTGATCGTTTTTTATCTGGATAGAGAAACTCTGCTCCATTTCCGTGACATGCCATAACTGCGAGATGATTGTTGGGAGTCTGCATGAGATGTGCATTCGCGAACACAATTGCAGAATCTAGACATTGTGTTATGACTTGCTTCACGATTCTTTGCACTGGATTCACGTCAAGTACCAGGACCAACAGATTTTTGTCCACAGCTGCAAAATAAATTGATTTTCAGCAACTAGGTATTAAACTGAATCTTTTAAATTATATCTTTCAAATTATATAAAATTAATCGAAAATACGAAATAAAGGAACACAATCCAAAATACAGTTATACACGCATAGCATTAAATTTAGAAAAAATAGTCAATGCATATTTCAAATAATAATCAGAAACTGCATTTATCAATATTTTCTACAATTAATCTTATTTCTTTATTTATAAACGCAATACTATAAAGTTTGTGTAAAAAATTGAGAAAAAATGTTAGGTTATGTTACCCGTGTCATTGAAAACTTAACCTATTTCTCCATAAACGCAAAGTTTAAAATATACTTCAGACACCAAAAATTAAGCTTACCTCCCTCCATCGGTTTTCTACTTCGCTGACCCTTTCCGCCTCAAAAATCCCGTAAAACTTATCAAAAATTGCTCTGAGATTTAAACAAAAATCCACGCCGTGCAAAAATCATAAACACACTGAAATTAAACCTTCAGATGTCACCAGTTTCGCATCAACATCGCGAATTCAAATGATTAAAAATAACAACTAAATAACTAAAAAACACTTTCAAAAATGTCTTTATAAAATATCTATAACAATGAAGTTTTGGACCTGTGTCGCGATAATTTTAATAAGTTACATGATTTACAAAGACTATCAAAGAAGCACATTTATCAGTCCATAACCTCCAAAAAAACCCAAGCTTTCAATGAATTTGATCAAAAAAGGCGCTGAAAGGCGCGATGCTTCTCGACCAGCTCAGATCGTTGTGCTGTTTCATGTGATACAAGTGATCTTTACACTTTAATCTTATTGTATTCCCTAAATATTTATTGTTTTTTGGAGTTCCTTATTTATCTATATTTGTTCGTTTTTAAGGAAGATTCCTGGAGACGGATTCGAGAATTGGTAAGAACAGAGCCTTTGAGTAAAAACCTTCCCTAAAAAACTTGTCTCACAATTAGGTTAAAATAATGTTATTTCCTCGATACGTATCTCAAAGTTTTATTATTATCTATTCATATTCGCCTTCTAACCTAAATACTGTCCTTGGCCTCACAAACCTTTTTTAATAAGAAAATGGTTTTAAAAACAGATCTCGAGTCTCCCTAAGTCTCCGGTATTAAATTATTCATCATGTCAGTCGAAATTAGAAGCAAAGAAATCAAAGAAGAAGCTTCGTCTCCAGAACCTATGGATGATGAGAGTGACGAGATTCTCAACGAAATTTGCACAAACGCCATAAAAGAGAGCAAAGCGGAAAGCGTTGAGGAAGGGGAGTTGAGAAATTCCCAGGAGGAGGGCAAAAGGAAATTTGACGATGGCAACGACCTTCATTCCGACATAAAGACTGAAAACAATATCTGTGAAGAAAATGTTGCTGGTAACGGAAAATGGTGTGAGGAAGAGGAAGATTATCAGTCTGTGCCTAAAAAGATACGCGAGAGTCACAGCAATGATCCAGGGGAACAGGAACAAAGACCTAGAAAAAACAGCGCGTCGAGTAGTAGCACAGCTTCTTCTGGACATAATCACAGGAGACAAGTGGAGTATGAAATGGAACCTTCTGTGCTAGCACGCAGGCAGAAAGACATTGATTATGGCAAAAACACTATAGGCTACGACAGATATATTCAACAAATTCCCAAGTAAGCTAAATGAACTGTTCTTCCTTTTCGAAAAATTAAAATTACTCGATAATTGATTAAAAAATGCTTTATTGAAGTTTCGAATTTTTCTAATAAGTGAAAAGAGTTAAAAATGATCTAACAAATATAATTTCTCCTTTTCTAATAGAGTTTTAAAACACAAAACAGAAATCCTTATTATAAAATGATATATATTATGAATCTAAATTCATGAAAGAATTTAATACCGTTAAAACTTCTCCTTAATTAAAAAACTTATTACAGAGATAAACGTATCAAGGATCATCCTAGAACTCCTCCGATGCATCTGAAATATACTAGAAGAGGATGGGACGGTATGGTAAAATTGTGGCGAAAGCAGCTTCATTTCTGGGACCCACCAAAAGAGATTTCCGATGGTGACAAAACTAAAGAAGACACGAGTGAAGAAAACAGTGCTACATGTCAGTGATACTAGTTTTCTGTTCCTACTTTAGTTCTAATTTTGTCACGGTAAACTAAATTATAATTGAAAATGCTTTCAGTCTTAAGAAATGCAATTGAAGAATGTGGAAACTCAGTGTACCAAATGTGTCAGCTTTGTTTTAAGTAGATTTAAGAGTTAAAACAAATTTCTAAAGCAAGTTCAATACATTTTCATACGTTTATGAAATAATGTTTTTAAAGTTGTCTCACCTTGCTTCTGTCTTGGTTCAATTCTTTGAGTATAAAATTCAGAGTTCAGTTGCTTCAAGTTTCAATATTTCATGAATATTTTAAATATTTTATTGCAAACTAGATAATATCTAACTCATTCACACAAATTCAGACTAAAACTTGCTAAAATCTCACAATTAATTTAATTGCAGTTTGTTTTTCTATTTAACACTGAAAACTTTATGTGGAATTAATCTTCGTCTCAAAGATTTTCATAATTGTATCGAGCTTCTGATTAGTCTTCTGCTCCATTTGATCTATTCTCTCAATCAATTTTTTCTCAAGGTCTACAAATTTGCTATCTATATAAGTTCTAACATCAAGAACACTGTTTTGGGCAGGATCGGTAATACGTTCTGAACACTTTGTTTCTGCTCTTTGTTTCTCTTTTTCACTTTTAACAACTCTATGTTTGTGAGTCATCAAACCCATTCCTATGAATTTCGCAAGACAAGAGTCGATGTCTTCATTTGTTGAATTTGAGTCGCGACCATTTAAAGACTGCAGAACTTTATTTGCCATCTCAACGCTCTTGGACTTGGATTTATTTAAACTTAGGAGAAAATCATTGATTCTTTGCGGGTTAAACATCTTTGTCTCCTCTTTAGCTACTGGTTCTGTTAATGTGAGTCTTAGTCCATACAACCACATTAAGGAAGTCTTATTCTTCGCTTTTGCAAACTGAAATAGAAAAGTTATACATTTCTTGTTCTATTGAAAGATTTTCAGGGTTTTTTGATTGACAAGAGAATATTTATAAAAGCATACCTTAATACTTGCTTCTGAAGTGGGTGGATCAAGTTCAACTACTCCCATGTAAACGGAATTATTTTGAAACTCGTCGATAAATTCTGCGAAAATTGTTGCTGCATACTCTCCACATTGTTTAAAGAATTCCAAAACTGATGCTTCCGAAACCAAGGCTATGCTGCTTATCTTTTGGCCATTTGTTATTTTAATATCTACTACACAGGGCTCGTAATCCGATTCTTTTGAATTGCAAAGCTCGATGCATGTGTCCAATGAAACTATTTCTTCCAAGCTTGGTCTGCAAAACAAAAATAATATTAATTATTATATTAATTATATTATATTATATATAATTATTATAATTTGAAAAGAAACTGTTAGATAATTTACATAAAAGTTTAATTAATTTTTAACAGAGGAAACGTAGATATTCAATTTCCTGGTTTTGTTATTATTAGACATCTAAAATGTCAAACCGTCTTGAAAAATGACAAAAATTATTTACCTGTTCAAAGTTTTTGAAAGGGAAGTGATGGAAATCGTGTCAAGAAACTTTTTTTCATTATTAATCTGCCAATTTGACGATATTTCACAGATTTCATTATCTTTTTTTCGAATGTTTGTCTCGAAAGAATCACAAGAGTTATGACTGTTATGAGTGTCACTTATTTCTTCCATTATTATATTAGTTATGTTAACAAAAATATCGAAACTTTACGTATTAAAGTATCAACCCTCGATGTAAAAACAAATTGCACTTTTTCTTCCGAACTTGGTCACAAACAGCATATTTTGTTTCAAGGAACTGATTTGTCAAATGTCAAATGAGAACTATTTTTTTTACCATTTTTAGGCTAGGGTATGAAGCATGTGTACTAAAGGCAACTCACATGAAAATTTCTTAGTAAGCTCTGTCATTGGTTAATTCAAATATCGCGATTTTAATCTTGGAATATTATTGGTCGAATGTCAAAATTTTGAAAATGGCGTTTTGCTGTAAAAAAAAGCGGGAAATATAGAAATATTCGAACATTTCGCTTTAAATATATAGACACGAATTTTTCTTATACGTCAAAATAAGCACAATGAGAAAAAATGAAAGCGAAAATGCTAATAGAGAAGAATATTGTACAACTGACTCGTACTTTTTCGCATAATGTCATTAATTTTAGAAAATTGTCGAGTCTACTCTGGAAAAGAGGGGATCTAAGCAAAATTATCGACCGAAGCGCTTCACTTGACATTATTTGTGAGCTTGTTGGACGTGACATAACGTGCTTTTATTCTACTAAAAAAATGTCAAAGTACAGAATTGTGATGGTTCGCCACGGCGAAAGTGAATGGAATCAGTTAAACTTATTCTGTGGATGGTACGATGCCGGTTTATCCGAAAAAGGTAGGTCCATTTCTTAGTTTATATAAAATTACCACCGGAATCTCGATTTCCTTTTTCAAGGTCAAAAGGTCGAAATAGCAAATTTTCAGATTTTTCACTTATATATCATTTAAAAAAACATTTTCTCAATCAAAGATCTATTCTCAGCTTTACAAAAAAATATATCATTCATAACCTTAAACTTGAAATATTTTAACAAAGATTGCTCCAAAAATTCATCAGAGAATATTATTCCTTGAGTGTATATTTTACACTTCTTTTTAAATTTTCCTGAAATATTTTAATTCAAAATTGTAAATTATGTCCTGTAATTATATTGATTCCTTTGGTTTTTTAGTGAATAAAACATATGTGCAACGATGTCAAATTTCTTTTTGCAACAGGAAAAAGTGAGGCTCTCGCTGCAGGAAAAGCTTTGAAGGATGCTGGATTTAAATTCGATTGTGCTCATACTTCGGTGCTGACTCGTGCTCAAGTGACGCTGCAAACCATCCTTAAGGAAATTGGTCAGGAAAGCATCCCCATCCACAAAACCTGGCGCTTGAACGAACGTCACTATGGAGGTTTGACCGGAATGAATAAAGCGGAAACTGCAGCGAAGTATGGAGAAGAACAAGTACAAATCTGGAGGAGGTCGTTTGACACTCCACCACCACCAATGGAACCTGATCACAAGTACTATGATAACATTGTCAAGGATCCTAGATACGCTGACGGACCGAAACCTGAGGAATTCCCCAAGTTCGAATCTCTGAAACTCACGATTGCAAGAACTTTGCCCTACTGGAATGATACTATCATTCCACAACTCAAGGAAGGAAAGCAAATCATCATCGCAGCTCACGGAAACAGCTTGCGAGGCATCGTTAAGCACCTCGATGGTAAGAAATTTGTTTTCTCTTAATTAAGCGTCCGGATCGAATAACCTGCTGAGCGCTCGAAAACGCGTAAAAGTATTCTCCACACGTCTGAGTTTATGAAAATTTTAAAAGTCGAAAATTTAATTTTTTTAAAATATAGTCTTATAGAGAATAATGAGACAGAACTTTTATCTATTTGCCGTTTTTTCGACCGGTGATTATTTTTAATAATAAAAATTAAAAACTTAAATGTTTTACCCCCAAATTCAATCAGTTTTTAAAATATAAATCATCGTAAGTTGGCCAGTTGTTGTTGAAATTATTTGAAATTTGGTATAAACATGAAGTATAGTCCAATGATGCCTTGAAAACAATAAAGAAGCTGCAATTCGCCTTTTGATTAATAATATTTAAATGCAAATTGAGGCCGGTCGGTAACCATATTTTTTTAGTTTCGCCGACAAAAATTATTGAAGGCAGTTCATAGTTGAAAAAACTTCCAGTGAGGCATTTTTTCCTCGCTATTCAAGGAAGATTTCTGGTAATTTTCAGACCGATTCATTGAAAATTAACGGAATTAGATATTTTATAAGAAAGCATGTGACACCGCTAAAGATAGCTCCGGGAGCACTGAGCACTATCAGGTAGCGTACACGTCATTCGGCTTTCCATACTCGATTTTACAATTATTTTTTTAATGGTTATATGTTTAAAATAACGCCTCCTCACTACGAAATATCGAAATAACGAACTGTTATTTATATAGTTCCTTATTTAAATGCTTTTATTAATATTATTTCGAAATACTTCCCATATTCTCGAGAAGCGCAGTCCATATGGGACGCTAGTTCGCTAGACTGCTAGTTCTGCGTTTTTGTTTTGCCCAGTTTTTTCGTCAAATAAGTTCGTTCTAAGGTCATATGGCAACATTGTCGTCGAGTTTAAACATGTTTATGCAGGACTTCGTAGGTACATATAAACAAAAGATAGAAACGGACACGCGTTGCTTACGGAAATAGTTCATCACACTAAATTTGCGTATGTTTTTGTAATTTTTAGTTTGTTTAAAGAATTGTATATCGTTATTTAATTATTTAAACAATATCTGCTACGGAATCGCGAAAAAATACAAGAAAAAGACTCAGAAATTGGCAAGAATATAAGAACAAACTTGCTAGAAACGAGGTGAGTTTTCCGCAAATTCAAATGAGATAATTATAATAAAGCATCAAACGGAAAAATTAATTATTTTATTGAACATTATAATAAAAGATTATATTATATATATATATATATATATATATATAT
>JBAGKK010232311.1:0-21603 GCA_037177015.1 Euceroptres primus | reverse complement strand
CGACATGAAATTGTTTGTTTCGTTTGGGTCTCAATACCAAATTAACACCGAAACGCATGTTTCGTTTCATTCCCTGAAAAATCTCAATGTAAGAAAGTGACCACGCTCAATGTGGTAGTATCACCGAAAATTTCATACGTAAAATTACAAACGCTTGTGAACATCGTTTCCATTTCACGTTCTCCGTGGCCGAAATGGTAACTTTTTCCAGCTTCCAAATCCTCGTGATTTCCTGCCTCAGTTCACTATATTTTTGGATCTTGGCTGCATCGCCTTCTTGGATGTTCTTATCAAGGGGAACCGTTACGTCGATGATTTGGACGCATTGCGACCACTTATTAACCAAAACAATGTCTGGCCTATTGTGAACAGCAGTGTGATCTGTTAGGTTAGTTCTGTCCCAGTAAAGGCGGAAATTCTCGTTTTCCAGGACCGCTACTGGAACATATCTATAGAAAGGCATCCACTCCTGAATGAGTTCCAGATTCGAAGCAATCTGCTGGTGAATGATCCCTGCTACATCATTGTTTCTGCGAGTATACTCTCGCCGAGCTAACCTTCTGCAGCCATCAATGATGTGCTCGATGATTATTAGAATCACCATACAGTCGGCACCGATCGTCCACGTGTTAAGGTGGATAATATGCTTTTGGTAATTCCTGGTGCCGATTACCTTACCCTGGATGGCCACGACAAACCCATCCGTTTCCGAAAAGAGTTTGCCTCTTTGTAGCCACAGGTTGGACGCTTCGCTGTCCACGTTGCATTGATGTTGTGTACTGCCATGCTGTCCATGTAATGGCTTTTGTCTCAATTCCTGAGCAATTTTCTCTGGAGGGGAAGCTAGGATGTTAACGCCATTTGAATTTGTGAGATTGAGAGGCGTATAGTTGGTATCTTCTCTACAGATGTTATCGTAGAGTGGAATGTCACGCTTGCTGTTAAAATACATGGTCAACTGTGTGATCTGCGATGCATACAACTGACAGACCTCCAGAATGTCTCCGCCCCCAGAGCAACGTGGTAGGACTATCCACTCACTTGCCGAACTGCTGTGGTGCATTCGGTGCTTTGACATTTCCACGCGGATGATTCTGCTTATATTTTCTAGATTGGTGTTTGACCATTTGATAAGCCCAAAAGAGTACGTGAGAATCGGGATCACGTAGGTGTTGATGGCCTGGATCTTATTGGTCGAGTTGAGGCCAGTTTCCAAAATGGCTTTCAAGCGCTTGATGAAGGCTGTCGTCAGTGCATCTTTCACAGCAGTGTGACAGGGCCACAACAGCTGAAGGATAGCTAGATATACGACTCTCCCTTCGTCATGGTTTCAATAAGTGTCTGATCGTCAAGTCCCAACTCTGCATTTACCACTCCTCTTTCTAAGTGCAGTTTCCTGCACTTATCCAGCCGGAGATCCATATGAATGTCATTTGTAAACTGCAATAAGATGTCAAGTTATTTCTGCAGTTTTTCCCTCGAGCCGACTTACAATTTCAGGTCATCCATATAGAGAAGGTGGATGAGATCATATCCACCTCTGTCTTTATTTATATTGTACCCATAGGACGTGTTGTTGAGTGTCCTCTTAAGTGGATTCAACGCTGAGCAGAACGACAGTGAACTAAATGAATCTACCTGGAAAATGTCGGCCGTAATGTTTAAGAACCTGAAAATACTCGTGGGGTACCGTGGGGTCCTCATAGGTTAACGATGGAAAAGGTTATTTATAGTCGATGTACGCCATGTGCAGGTTGCGCTGATGTTTTTGCGCCTGCTTCACCGCAACACTATCGACCGTTACCAGATCCTTGCAACCTCGCGAGTTACGACAGCAGCCTTTTTGTTCTTCTATGAGGATGTTATTGGACTCACAGTGAGCATAAACCTTGTCGGATATAATTGCTGTGAGGCATTTGCAGAGCGTTGGAAGACATGCTAGTGGCCTGAAGGCCGATGGACTATGGGTGTCTGGCTTCTTTGGAAGCATGTACGTGACTTCCTCAGTCATGAAGGAAGGCATCAAATCTGGGTGATCAAGTATGTTCTGATGGCACCCAGACAAGGACCCATGCACACACGTAAATTAATTAAACCAAAAGTTGTGCACCATATCCGGTCCAGGTGCTTGCCAGTTTTTTGCGCTCCTTAACACTCTGGTGACTTCAGAGTTTTTGACGTTGACTACCTGCATTTCCAGAATGTTGGACATGAGTTTTCTCTCGAGGTCAAGACACGGTGCTTCCAAGCTGCTCTTGTTATTTTTTTCCCAGACAGCCTCCCAATAAATGCCATGTCTTCCACTCCTGGAACTTCGATCGTCCGACCTTGTCCTTGGGCTTTACCGATTTCACAGTAGAACCGTTTTTCGTCCACCTTAAAAGCCTTATTCTGCTCTTTTCTGGCGTTAGACTTTTTGTGTCTGCGCTGCCAGGCAGTTAGGGCAACTAGTCTCTGCCGGAAGGTGTCGATTACTTCGTACAACGTCGATTCACTATTATTATTATTATTATTATTATTATTATAAATGAACTGTTTTTTACAATTTGATTGACCGCCATTTTAAATTTTTTCAAAATTTTGAATTTTGAAATCTTGAATTCACTTTTGAATAAATTATTAAATTTCTTCACAATTTTCGGTCACCCTTTGTTAATAACAGTAGAAAACATTTTTGGGCCCATTTAGGGGCACGCCATTTTGTGATTTTTCAAATGTTCTAGTTTTTTCTTTTTGGGATGTTTCTAGCATTGCATGCAGATGCCGGCCCTAAATCTATTATACCTGTAGAAATATCTGTATTAATTGACAAATGTCAAAAAACCACAAATTTAAATATCTGCCGTCCCAACAAGAAAAGTCATAACTACATTTCAAATGAGTCCCCTGTCGTTCTAACCTAATATTTCACATTTTCACAATACATTTTCGCACAAAATAGATAAAAAAATATATAAAAACACTGCTTCTAGGATAAATTTGAACTAAAATTTCATCTGGTGACGAGAAATTGTTTTTTTTTCAACTTTTCATACACGAATTGCAGATACGATATATGGGCATTTTCTAGTGGTAACTAGATGTTTCGTACTTGCAATGGGCTGTTAGTCAAAAATTTAAAATAAAATGTTCTTCATAAAATTCGAGTTTATAAAAACCTTTTAAATGAATATATTTGTGTCACAATTTGGTTGAAAATTAAAATTGGTTTTCTAATTCATTTTTTATTTTACTTTATTGAAAAATACACCGAACAAGCCGGGGCCAATTACAGGGTACATACCTTGACTGTAAATTATACATTTAGCCTTAATATCTAACTTCTTTAAACACGCTCGATTATTTTAGCGCTCAACTTATTCGCTCTTACCTTATATAGCTCCCACCTTATATAACTTTATTTCCTAACTTGGATACTCGTATTACATTCTAATTTCTGCGTTAAAATTCTCTCTTTTCACTCTTTTCACTTATATTCTACGTGTGAGTACAAATTTTTTCGCTTCTTTTTTAAACATTTTGCTGAAACGATAATAAAAAACGATAATTTTGATCGTGGAGCAATGGGCATTTTTTATTCGATAGGGGAAATCTTCATTATTCAGATTCAATAAAAACCTGAAAATAGATTTTTTCAGTCATCCGGTGGGTTTCTTCGTTCCACGTCACATATCTATGTTTTTATTTTCTGCATATATTAAAAATTCATTCATAATAGAGCACATTCTGTGAATTGGTGAATTTATAAGCAGATGATGATTCGTATGTGGATTATAAAATATTTGTCTTTGTCTAGGGTTAAATGTAGGAATTTGAAACAAAATTTTTTCTCAAAGATATGCGCAATCAATAAAGTTTTTTATAATTTTAAAGACAAATATTAACAGCATATAGATGTATATTTTTGATACTGAATAGTTAAAGTTAGAAAGACGAGGAACTTACACTGTAAAAAATGGAAACGATGTTCACAAGCGTTTGTAATTTTACGTATGAAATTTTCGGTGATATTACCACATTGAGCGTAGTCACTTTCCTACATTGAGATTAGGGATTCTACCCGAGCTTGTGAAATTACAACTCTACACATTGTAATATAACCTAATTCTGTGATAACCCTACGTTGAATGTAGGTAATAATCAAGCCCACCTTTATTTTGGGAATTTACCAAAGATATTAAAATCGCAATCGTTTTTGAAAAGCCAATACGATATGTAAAATTCCAGAAACTAATATGTAATATTCCAAAATAGTGTAAAATCTCAAGAAAGTGGAAAATAAAAACAAAAATTTATTTCAAGTTGAATTTAATTATATTTTTCCTTAATTAAATATATGAATACATAGAGATGTATTATTTCTTAAATATATCTCAAATTAAAATAATAATCTAAATATTTTTTGAAAATTGTATGGAAATTGGAAATTAAATATTTTGAAGTAAAAAACTTTCTAGGGTTTTTTTAAATTTAATTTATCTGCAATTTTTAAGAATTTTAATATCCGGTTTTGTTAACAATGTCTACTTATCAATACTTTTTTTTAATGCACATTAAATATCCCACCAAATGGTATAGGGTAACTCAGAGGTTTGAGGGAAGGGGACCAGAAAAAACAAAAAAACAATAGAAGTCGCAGTTGGTCGCAGCTAGCTAAGAACAATCTAACGTGTATAGCGTTTATAACGTTTTTATCAGTTTTTACCAGGTGTTTCTTTAAGACATATCACTCCTAGCGAAGTTTAAAATTGAGATTACCTATGGATAGAGGTTTCTTGAGTAAAGAACGATGTAAAGAACGATGATGGAGGGGACATTTTTTCGACAAAATCAAAATTTTCGATATTTAAATGTGTGATACTTCGATAATTTTAGAAGCACATCTTACCTCACCTACAGACGTTGGAGGGAACATTTGAATCGTAAAAGCGGTGACACAAATTTGAGATTTTCTTGTTGAGTTAGAATTCAAAGCACAATGTTAAATCCATGAAATTTAAGTAAGCTGTGAGCTGTGAGCATACAAAGTATTCAATTTGTAGCTGGTGACAAATATTACACAGGTATACTTTTGAGATTTGGTCCAACTATTATACGTTATATCTTTTCATGAGGGTTTCTTTAATGACTGTAAGCTTTTTCTCCTATTTCAGGGAGTCTGAGTGTAACTTTTCATGCAATATAACTTATATTTTAAGTGTAGGTTTACCTATAAAATCATGGTGACAGAAAAATGACACTTTCCGTGGAAACACCCATATAAGCATACTGAATATAAATATAAATATTGCTATTATATTTGAAAAATATAACTATGTATTTAAACCTCCAAAAAAATTCTATGATACTGAAGTACATAATTTTTATATTTTAAATAAATCTGTCGCCTATTATATTACATATATTAGGTTTTCGGTATCAAATTACAATAATACTTAGTTTTTCCATGGTTTTATTTCTTTAAAACCTTTATTATTGCAATTACTGAAGGTAGAAATTAATGTCAATATTATAATTCATAATATGTTTAAAAATTAGGAAAATTTATAGCAAAGAAAATTCTCTTAAATTCTCAATATGTCCAAAAATGACGGTCACAAGCATGAGAACATGACCCGATTTTAAATGACCGAGAATTTTTGAACTCTACATCAGCGATCCCCAAGGGGTTGATAACTCGTGAAGTCAGGTTTACACTTGTAATGAAATCTCCTGAAGTCTTCTGAAATATCTTAAATCTCCTGAAATATCTGAAGTCACTTGAAGTCATTTAAATTCATTTGAAGTTTGAATTCTCTTGAAATCTCCTGAAATATCTGAAGTCATTTGAATTCACTTGAAGTCACGTCAATTCACGTGAAGTCACTTTAGATCTCCTGAAATATCTGAACTAATTTGAATTGATATGAAGTCAACAGTGTCGTACTTGTATTATTACTTATCAAATTTTCAAACTAGAGAAAATAGGAAGGGAAAAAGGGCGGTCCTTGTAGCCTGGCCTAGGGCGACCTTAGGGCTAAATCCAGCCCTGGAAGTCACTTGAAATCTCCTGAAATATCTGAAGTCATTTAAATTCACATGAATTCACTTGAAATCACTTGAATTCATTTGAAGTCACTTGAATTCTCCTGAAATCACTTGAAATCTCCTGAAGTCAGTGAGGTCTTCTGAAGTCATTGAAATATCCTGAAGTATTTTGAAGTCAGAAGTAGGTGTGCACCCCTATCGGTTGAGTTGTCAACCCCTCGGCAATCCCAGAAACCCCCGAGGAAGCATTTTTAGCCTAATCGGTCGATATTTATAATATAATAGAGACTATAGTAGAGTGTTTTTCCAACAAGTATCATGTCAGAAGTAGGTGTGCACCCCTATCGGTTGAGTTGTCAACCCCTCGGCAATCCCAGAAACCCCCGAGGAAGCATTTTTAGCCTAATGGGTCGATATTTAGACTATAATAGAGAGTTTTTCCAACAAGTATCATGCTTAAAATTTCCTCATTTCTAGAAAAACTCGAAAGAGAAAAATCACCAAGACCTTAGTAACACCGACTTTTGCCTCAATATTGCATTTGTATTGTCTGCAAAAGAGGCAATGTTGAGGCAATATAGACGCTGTGTGGTTATGTCCGCTTCGTGCAATATTCGATGGATAAATTTGAAAAATTTCAGTAAGCGCGATCTACCTTACCGACCTGTTACTGAAAATAAATATTACTTATGCAATAATAAAATTAAAAATGAAAACCATCCACTTTCATTTCACTTCTCAAATGCTTATACTACACGTATTTAATGTATTTTGCAAACTATTGTTGGCAATTATAAAGCAAATAGGAGATTTTTGATTACAGCAGTACTTTTTGCATTCCAACATTGATGCCTGTTCTATTACTATTGATACAAAAGTCACTTGTGTGTCAGTCATAATAGAACAGGTATCAATGTTGGAATGCACAAAGTACTGCTGTAATAAAAAATCGCCTATTTGCTTTCACAATAGTGTGAAAAATTCAGTAAATATGTGTAGTATAAGCATTTGTGAAGTGAAATTAAAGTTCGGAAGTGAAGTGACAAAGTGTGTTTTAAACGTTTAATATTTAGAAAATAATGCTTGTGATGTAATATTTATATATGTAATATTTATTTTCAGTAACAGGTCGATGGTAGATCGCGCTTACTGACTTTCTGCAGTGATCACATCTAGCAGACAGTATTATAACTTTCCCTTAGTTCGTCAGCAGAAGCTTTCTACAACCTTAGCAAACAAAAAAAATTAATTCAAATTACCTCTTTTGAAAACTTGGATACTCTTGATATTGAAATGAGTAAAATACCCAGAAGGAATCCATTGTACTGGAAATGAACGTGATCAACAATCCAAAGTCCGATATTGGCAAGAGACAAGAAAGAAAAGATGCAAAACTTCTCAGCAGAATCTATGAACACTTTTCCTATCCTGTGAAAAAATTGAATTCATATAAAATTGACACCCTCCATCATGTTTTCACGTTTAGATTCAAGTGCTTTCTGATTTTGAAATCTAATCAGCAGGTACGGGGATGTTAGTCATCTTTAGGACATCCATGTCTATCTAAAAGATGTCCTAAGGACATCGTATGTCCTCAAGATATCTTTAGGACATTAGATTTCCTTAGGGCATCATTAAACTTTAAACTATTCAAAACAAGAGAAAGAAGTAAAAGACAAAAATTCAAATTGAAATAAAAATTTTTTCCCTATGCAAAATTTTCACCTTAGCCGGGGACGTTCATGAGATAAGAAAATAGAAAGAGCAAAACGTCCCCAACTAAGTACTTGTTTTTTCTGTTTTGAATAGTTTAATGTTTAAGAACTTAATTTTTTTAATTTAAAAAAATTCGGGAGTTTATAAAAAATATTATTTAGAAGTTTTTTACGAGTTTTTTTCCTTACATTATTACTTTTTTCACAAAGCCGGGAGTTTTTAAAAATTTTTCATTTTTCTTCACAACTACATATCTTTTAACAGGAAAGCGATGCAAGCAAATTTTACAGGTATTAGCTTTTAATTATAGTTATGTGTGTTTGAAGGGCACGTCGCGAAAAATGAACGTTGTTAATTTAATAAACGTATTTGCCCCAATTGGTTGAGGTTGGAACCACTTGAAATTTAAATAGGGGAATAATACGAGATCCTCTTATGAATTTTATATTATTCGGACCACGCATTATAGGTGTGGGATTAGAGGCTTAATTCTTTGCAATACATTTCACTCTGTTCTTAATTCTTTTCGAAATTTATTTTTACTGGGTATGTTTGTCGACATATTGGATCTCCGATTTAAAATTTTTGAATCTTAATTACAAATTTTAAATTGTTTTTAAAATTCGATATTTAAAAAAAATATTATGATCACCTCATTGGAGCCGACATTTTAAATTTTGAAATTTGAATGACAAATTTGAAATCAGTGACCCAAGAAAACATTACAAAATAAGCTTCAAAAATATCCTATAAAGTTTAAAATATTTTAGTCGCTATTTTAAATACGCCATTTTGAATTTTGAAATTTTAAGATAAAATTTTAATTCAGTGACTTATCAAACCTTTATAAAATAAGTTTTATGCAAATCAGAAGAATTTTGGACTTTTGACCATCAAGCCATGGTTCTTGCCCCAGAGTGTGTGCTTATGCGCATTAAGGTAGTACGCTCGCGAATCGACATGTGGGTAGAATTTTTTCAGATTTTTACTGAATAAAAAGAACACTGATATCTGACTGTTTCTGAAATTCGAAAAAAGATATACCATTTCCAAAGAAAGATAATAGGCATCAAAATTGGCAAGTTTTGTACGTATAACCTATGCAAGACTCGTGTTCACGCTACTCTTCTAATTTTAACGACTAAACGGTTTGGCAGATTTTCATTTAAAGAAACTAGCAGACAACAGAGGGTTATTGATTAGATTTGATAAAAAATGACCACAATTATTGGCCTTTTCATTTCGTAAATATAACCATGAAAAGTATTACATTTTATCAAAGTTCGACGCGTGCATGAGTAGTGTTTCATGGTATGACTGAATCTGTGTGAGCGCTTCTATGTGTCATACTGCTCTGAATTCAGACTCCGTCAAAAGTTTTCCCGAAACAACTCGAACGTTTCCGGTATTCTACCATGCACTATAAACAAAAATTGTTGTCGAGAGCAGCGAGCGTACTACGTTAACGGCCTTGTGAAAATAAATACCAGATTGAGGCCACGTATATTGGCATTCTATTAGCATTCACGTTTTTATATTTCTTCTTTCTTATGCATACAGTACATCCCAATAATGGTGAATCCAAAAATGCTATCCATTTTTGTCTATCTCTAGCGGTTTACGAGATACATGAAAAAATACTGATTTTACATTTTTTTAAAAATATTTATTATAATAGACTTGAAAGTAACATAAAGAAAATACTGTTGCTAATATTATTTTCATTCTTTTGACAATATTATTTTCGAATGTTGTGTTATATTTATTCTAATTTGAAACTTTTCATGGCAAATTTTAGATATCGGGTATCGTTACAATCCCCTGAATATGAATTTTAAACTTTCAAAGTGCTAATTTCAAAATTGAAAAATTTTTATTTATAAATTTCAAGGCTCTCTACTTGGTCATACTTTTATTAAGGAGTTTAGAGAAGGGTCCTCAATATAGTCATTTGCGAACCTGCTTATAATAATGTAATGGATATCTGTAGTTAGTGTAGGCTAGAGATGGGACGAACACTAGAAGAACTACTGCCTCCTGTCATTCGGCCTCCTGTGGTCTCCTGCGAATCCGGCGGAGCAGCATGTACCGTTCAGCCGGATCTTCACTGCACCTACTGTAAATTCTGTCAGTACTTCTTCTGTCCACCGAATCTGCAGGAGAGCAGAATTTCTTCCGACCATAACAATGAAAACACATGTGCGCTTAAGACTTCAAACCTTCACAGTTTTTTCTAACATGAACTCTCCGACCCGGTCCCTCGGATTTTCTACTTCTAGTATCGACTAAGTATCTATTTTCTGTTTCTGTGTTTCTTATTTTCTCACTTTCTTAGTTTCCTTGAATTTTTATTTGCTTAATTCGGAATTGTATGTTAATATGTTTAATGTAAATGACAGTAATAATCCTTTTTATTTTATTTTATTTTATTAAACTTGCAATAAAATATTTTTGATTTTGAGTTCAGTAATTCAGTATAACAGAAATTATGATAAAGAATAATTACAATAGATAAGGTGAAAACAATTGAAAATATTTATTTATATTAATGCAAAATAAGTGAATACAAAAATTCAATGATAAGTTTGTTATACATATTATATATAGTCAAAGAAATCGTTTGTTTGGGGGTAATCAATTTTTCTTTTCATTGAAAAATCTTTCTTTTTTCTTTCATTAACAAAATGTTTGAATTAAACAAATATGCCATGGTAAATTCTTAAACCTTGTTATATCAAAGAGCTTTTTCTTGATTCAGAAATAAATTAAAAACTAGTTAATTAATTTAGTATATACGACAGTTCTTTTATAAGAATTGTATAAGAAAGAAATATTTGTTTGATTCAAACAAACTTTAGAATATTTAGATTTACACAAATATTTCCACGAATTGGAAGTTAATAAGAAAAGAACGCTTTATTGATTTTCAAAAAGTATAATTTTTCAACTATTATATAGATATTTAGATAATATTATGAAGATGATAATTTTGTAAAAAAAACTCGCGAGAAAACATGACGTTAAATAAAGAACAATCTTTGAAACACGCTTTATAAAATTTAAAAAAAGAAGTATAATAAAAATATCGCAAATTAAAGTCATGAACGAGTAGCTATTGAAAATATTAGGGTGTAAAATCTAGATATTATAATGAGCCAAAATTCCTGAACTCAGACCCCTAAAACCCAAAATCCGTGGATTTTAACTATTAAACACTTTTTGGATCGCTATAACGGACCTAAAAGCTATAGTAAAATTTCACAGCGATAAAATAAATTTTCCATTATTTATTACAATATGCATTTTCAGGCCCTTTTAAAAAAAAATCCATGTCTCCCTCTATATTCATGGTGATAATGCCGTTTTGCTTTTAAAATATGTATTAAGAATGTCTTCATACGATAAGAAAATCAATATTATGAAAAAACGCAATTTGTTTATGTAAAAACCCATTGTTTATAAACAAATTGATTTTTTTCAACTTCTGTGCCTTGGAGACAAGTTTTTCGAATTAAAATACGATCCTTACTTTCAACCGATTCCTGTAATGCAAAAAAGTTTTGGTATTTTTTTTTACTTTTCAAATTATTCGAGTTTGAAGCGCGTGGCGCACGCGTTGGATCGCGCGCTGCGTACAACGCTCGATTGCGCGCTGCGTACTCCATCGCGCCTTCGGCGCACCTGTAAATTATATGACAGAATTATTTATTCGAAAGCAAAATATATTTATTCATAGAAAATTATTCACAAAACAATGTTATTGTAGTTGGCCGTAGATTTTTGTTTTAAACAAATCATTTTTTGTACACAGTTACAACCGAACATACAGTGTCTTCTGAAAAGATTTTGCACACGAGTTTTCCATCAGTTCCCGGCATGTAGCTGTGAAATTGACGTGTTTTCGGGATCTGTTTTGCAGCCAAGTATCGCGATTCAAGTAATTTTTTGTTGCGCGACGTGTTCTTGTTCGGTACAAAAACTAAAGGAGATGGTTTGAAAATAGTCCTTTGCCCATGCATAGAATTTTTTTGGAGTCGTGATGTGCCCACCGTTAATTCTTTGCAAATTTGTTCGGTATGCGGAACTTTTTACACCCCCCCCCACCCCATCACATGCTCCTTTCCCATAAGCCGTGGCAAAAAATTCCACGTCTCCTTGACTGCAAAATCATTTTCATGCTCAACTAAATTAACAAAGTTGAATTTATTCTTATACTGGGAACCAGCTCCATCCGAGAAGTAAAACATTTTCTTCAAATTGTTCGAGCCAAATTTTTTTCTCAGGTGATTGATCATTTTGTCATTGAATAAATGAACCCCAGTTGTATCGTGTAAGATGCATTCGGACAGGACCACGAAGTTTTCATGTTTCACGATATCGTTTTCTTTGTAATAAATAACGTACACGTGGAGAGTGAGTTGATCTTTCGACCAATGTTGCGACTGAATGGCATTTTGAATGGGTAGTTCTCCGAAAAATCCAAAGTCACAACAAACTCTCCATCACCAATATTATTCTTCAGATTGTTGAGAAACGAAGCTTGTACTCTTGTGATGAAATCATGTTTCATGAGGTCTGGAAATTCTGCTGTCAAATCTTTTAAAAATTCGGTCCTACGTTGTGTTTGATTCATTACTTGACATCTAAATTATAAAATGCATAATTATGAAAAGAAATCGGGAGTTAGCATTCAAGGCATATGGAGAGTTACCGATCAGTAGTGAGCCATTGGTCAAACGACAATTTTGAAATTCGATTCGTACGCAACAGGGCTTCGAGACTATTGATAACTTCTGCAACCCCTGGGCATGTATCGCAAGTTGACAAGCAGCATTGTGACGTAGATGGAGAGCACTGAATCGCATTCAAAACATCACGATTCGTTTCATTGTAGTTGACATCTTTTCGTGCCAATTCTTGTTTCAAGCCGTAGAATTTCAACCTCATATTTTGATGTATCTTGCAGACACAAACATTGTGTGTTCCCTTTAGACCAGCTAAGATACAAAATGTTGGTCGTAACTTAGTGAATGAAGAAAGTGAGATTTTCATATGTGGCATTTGGCTCAAGAATTTTTTATGTAATTCCTTGAGATTTCCCAAAAGCAGCCTCTTCTAAAAAAGATAAGTTATTTAAATACATATTCAAAAATACACTGATCCGTAAAATTAGAGTAAAATGTTCACCACTTCTTGTTGATGTTTTCCATTCACTTTCACAGATTTAGAATCCATGCCAGGCATCACACGGCTGACTTCATCAGAAACATAAAATTCTTTTTTTTTTTGTGACGTCGGAGTTGATCGGCCTTCCAGATTTCTTCTCAGGCTTGGATCCATACCCTCTTTTTTGACGCAATTTTTTGGCGCGAAAAGCGGTGTGACGAGAAACTCCAAAAGTCTTACTAATTTTCTTGATGCCCCAGTCATTAAGAAGAGTCGTCATAAGAGTCAAGATTTCATGACGATTAGTTGTCACGGAAATGGCCGATTTCAAATCTTCAACTCACGAAGGAGTGGGCTTGAGTGCCGATGAACTTTTCCGGCGTGATTTTGTCGCGGGGCCTTGATATTCGCCACAAAAATCAGACTCTTTCGGTCGTTTCAAATCCGGTTGAGCTTCAGTGGATTGGTTATCTAATTCGCTACTGAGATCATCATCATCTTTATGTTCAATAATGTTATTAGTGGGCGGATCACGATTCGAAGCCCTCGAATCACTGTCGTTATGCGGACTTTCAAATATTTTTTCTAGATCGATTTTAAATTGTTTGTATGCAGCCGATTTGCAGGAGCTGCATATAAATTTTTCAACCAAATTTCGATAAGCAGAGGCCCATTTGGCAGTAATTTGTTGTAATTTGGATTTATCATACACACGGCAATGTTTCTCCTTTCCGAGAAGATTGCAACAGCGGTTAGGATTCGTCATTTTCAGCCGCGTTTTATTTGTCCATTAAAAAACACGGTTAACAATAATAATTTGCATTAATAATACATAAAGAGCGATAACGCACCATTTTCTAACCTAACCTACGTTCTTTGTGTACGTTATTTGTATTCATCTACAAACAACGTCATGTGGTAAAACAAGAACGACGAACGCGTTCGCTCCGGCGCACGCTTCAAACTTGAATAATTTGAAAAGTAAAAAGAAATAGTAAAACTTTTTTGCATTACAGGAATCGTCTGAAAGTAAGGATCGTATTTTAATTTAAAAAACTTGTCTCCGAGACGCAGATGTTTAAAAAAATCAATTTGTTTATAAACAATGGGTTTTTACATAAACAAATTGCGTTTTTTCATACCGATTTTCTTATTGTATGAAGACATTCTTAATACATATTTTAAAAGAAAATCGGCATCATCGCCATAAATCTAGAGGGAGATATGGATTTTTTTATTAAAAAAGGGCCTGAAAATGCATATTGTAATAAATAATGGAAAATTTATTTTAACGCTGTGAAATTTTACTACAGCTTTTAGGTTCGTCATAGCTATCCAAAAAGTGTTTAATAGTTAAAATCCGCGGATTTGGGCTTTAGGGGTCTAAGTTCAGGAATTTTGGCTCAATATAATATCTCATATATTAAATCATAATTTCTAGATATTACACCATATTATCTTAGATAGCTGTCCCATAGTTCAATATCTAGATATTAACTTCCCCTCCTTTTCACTATCTATTTTTCTCAGTGTAGAATATATGCAGGTATGTATATATTATTTAAAACAAAAGAATTAAATCCTACCAAAAATTCTACGTGTGAAAATAACCGTATCAGGTACATGAGAATTGATATTATTTTTAATATTAATACTAATATTTTATTTAAGTTAAAGGTAATCAAATTTGTGAAATATCAAAATAAAACCAAATACTATAATAATAGAAAATTATTTTTATATCAATATTTTATAATATTTTATAAAAAAAAATTAATTATTGATACATTAGACCAGAGAAGAAAAAAAATGGTATCAATTTAATTTTTTATAAAATTAAAAATTTGAATTTATTAAATTATTTAAGAATTAATGCAATAATTTATTTTCTTCTAACTATGACATGTTTATATTTTAAAAGACTAATATGAAAATAATTTTCTATTATTATAGTACTTGATTTTATTTTCTTATTTCACAAATTTGAAAACTTTTAACATAAATAAATAAAATATTAATATTGCTTAAACTTAAACTCATGTTATAATAGAATACATATAATAATGTTGAAAGTTTTTGTATATTAAATTTAAAGACTTGTAACAAGAATAAACAATTATATTTTTTGGACATATTCTTGGCTTTTTTCATAGAATAGATCAAGATTGACGAAAAAATTCAATAGAATACGAAATTTTATTTCTAAAAATCTTTCTTTATAAAACATACAATTTTAGAAGCCTTATACGAAAATAATAAATAATTAGGGTCACTCTGTGAATGATCATCTGAAAACGATTGCGGTGATATTTCAGAAAAATTTTTTAATCGGTCTATAATTCTTTCTTATATTTCTAGATTCGATTCGTGTTATTTTAGGTATAATAAATTATTTTTCATTAGGTCATAAAAAATTTTGCGATTTTTCTTTTGAGTCGCATTTAAAATTTTGTCTCGACCGACCGATTTTGACAGACTTAACCAAAGCAGGTAAAGCAAACTGAAGCAAACCTACTTTGGTTTAGGCTGACAAAATCGGTCGGTCGAAACAAAATTTTAAACGCAATTTAAATGAAAACCACACAAAGTACATCTACGACGTTTTGATGAGTGATAGATCTAAGTGTAAATAATTTATTCGCATAGATAATACTTTTTTTTTTAAATGTGCATTCGGAAATACGCGGGTTTGAAAGTGATGTTTTTTGCGTATTTTCGGGTTTTCGAAGATGAAAATCTGGAGGAATAAATTTCGATGAGCAATTTTACTGAATCCCACGCAAAAGGTTGGTATTAATCTTTGTTTTAAAACAAGTTTTAAGATTTTCAGCAGTGTATTTTGCTTGTAATAAATTATCAAACTTTACGAAAATAACGCATTTTGATAGGGCACTTCAAACACATTTTTCGTCTCCTATTTCAACTATAACTCCAAAATAGAATTATAGATAATAAATTTAAATCAACTCTAATCGTACTGTTTTTCTTTACTTAATTTTAAATAAATAACTTTAGTGATTAATTCATTTTAAAAATGACGTACTATTGACATGTTTCACACGTCCACATGTTTTCAAACATTTTTTCTGGCTTAATGAAAAATAATTTATTATACCTAAAATACACGAACTGAATCTAGGAATATAAGAAATAATTACACTGAAGCCTCGATTTATTGCAGGTTTCGGGGATCTCCTGAATGGCGTTCGGGTAAACCGAAGTCTCTCAAACGTAAACAATTCAGGGCCGTATGAATTATTTCTGTTTGATTTTTGTCACGAGTGAAAAATATTTTTAAAATATAAGTTTAATTTAACGTTTAATTTACTGTTAAGTTTTATTTAGTTATTATTTATGAATTATTATACATAACGCTTAATCAAAACACTAAAAACGAACTGATGTGAACCGACGGAATTCTCCGCTTAGACTACTGCGCTACTACTGCGCACTTTGTTTCTACGATACTTGTGCAACTCCACTGAGCTCCGAGCTCAGCTTTCTCGTCCCCTTGAACCCCTCAACCATGAAAAAAATTCCTGGAAGCGGTATCCCGAGGCGCAATAAACCGAGGCTTTAGTGTATAGACCAATTAACAAATTTTTCTAAAATATGACTGCAGTCGTTTGCAGATGATCATTCATGGAGTGACCCAATAATTATTTGAAAAATAAAATGTATATTTAACTCATTAAACTTGTAAATTGCACAAGTTACTAAGTTACTGTGCTTACTAACTTGTATATTTATATTACAGTTGGAATACAATAAATTATTTGTATATTTATATGTTTTATTTTATAATTCTGTAAAACATGAAAAACAAAGTAGGAATTTAAAATTCGAAAAGTCTCATTACTGAATTACTGAAATACTGACATTCGATTCTCAATTCAATGAAAAATAGGAAATAGGAATTTAAGTATTAGAAAAAAAGGGTCAGCAAACGCAGAAAAACAAGGTTCAGGTAGCTCCCACCGGATTTCGCCGGAGCAATTGAAGGCAGTAAAAATCCGGCTGAATCTACTGTCACTAGTAACTCCGGTGTCCGCAGTTAGCAGGAGTCGAAGTCGATGCCAGGCCCTTCGGCAAGCAGTTATAACAGTAGCCCGGAGGACACGCAGTAGCCGAAGTACAGTTCGTCCCATCTCTAGTGTAGGCCTTTTAAATGTTACCTGAGTGAGAAAGTTTATTGCGGAAGAAGGGTGGAATGAGAAAGATATAGATCCATATATTAGCTATAGAAATTAGGCTCTATTTCACTAGTCTAAAAGTACTGTAGGTATAAACTGACTGGTATGTATAAAAATGAGACCAAAATTGATCTTTTCCTGGTTTCAAAGTGATATTTACTTGGTATATATTTTCACAAGGGCGACTTTCTTTAAATGAGAAAATATGTTGAGTTAAAGCGCAGTGTAAATATACTGAATAGTCTTCACACAACCTCATGTCATTTTGCAAGAATGCTATGATTTCCTTCGCAAATATAACGCATTATAATGAATCATATAATAAATCGTTTCCTATTGTTAAAAATGTCAAAAAATTACAAGTAAAATAATATTCTTACCATAAGAAAGAAATTAATAAATTATGTTATTCAATAGGGAAATTATGTCTGCAACAGCCTCTGAAGTCAGGCGGACAATCTTAAATAATTAATAAGATAATGAAAATCAAAGAAAATAAATTGCTACTACAAATTATGACACTTATTTACGCATGCCCATGTAAATTAGTCCGGAGGTTAATTCCGGCTCTTCACAAGCCTATTTGGTCTAGACGTGTAGTCACTGCAAGCCCCGATTCGGGGATCTTATATTACAGGTTATCTACATCCAGAGCCGCATACTATAATATATCGTTTTTCTGGTCTTATATTCGAAAATCTTGCTTGAGAAGTCTTCTAGGTACTACTTGGAGCCGATTTATAAAGTTCTATCACGAGTTTTGTCTACGTCCAGGGGCTGCGCACTGCGAAATATCACAGATTTTTTCATTTAATTGCAAATTTCACCTGAAAAGTGTTCTATGGCCTACATCGAGCCGATTTAGAGTTGTATTCACTTTGGGCCTTCATTGAGAGGCCTTTTATTACGAGTTATGTGTACATCCAGGGGCCTCGCACTGTGAAACGTCATTGTTTTCTAAATATGATTGCCAATTTTACCTGAATTTCGGCTGGTTGAATTATTACGGGGTGTACATATTTAGGGTGGTTTAAAAAAAGTAAAACTTAAAATACTGAATTGGTGTTGTATAGTATATGTAGTAAAAACTTGAGAAAAACTCATGTATACATATAGAGTACATTACATGAATAACTAAATAGACAAAAAGTAAATTAATAATGTAAATTGCGAAAATAATAATCTATTTTTCGCATATCACAAAATGACTCAAAGAAGTTTCCATATATCGTCAGCTGGGTACAGGACTGTGCCAATTCAGTCGAGCGGTGAAGAGTGTGCCGATTCGGACGAATGGTCGTAGCATAAATATTTATTTAATGTTCAATAATTATAATAATTATAATAAGAAACCAGTGATATTTCACGATACGTGGTTCCTGAATGTACACATAAGGCCACTAAATGGAAGCCTTATTATAAATCGACTCCAGGTAGTCCCTAGAACATTTCTCAAGCAAAATTGGCCGAGAAAAACAATAATTTAGAGTATGCGGCCCTGGATATTGACAACCCGTAATGTAAGACCCCTGTATCAGGGCCCAAAGTGACTACACTTCAAAATCAACTGGTACCAAGTGCCTTGCTTTCATCACAAAATGCCGTATAATTATATATAATTGTATGGGGCATTATTTCTCAAATGTACCCAATACAAAAAATGAAATACTCCGACCGGGCTCAAATTGGCACATAAGTTTAGTTCTATTCGATGGTCCTTCACGCAAAAACGGTTGATTAGTTTTACCAAAAACTCGCAGAGGTAGAGGGGCTGCAATTTTCGGACATTATGTAACCAGTCTCTATTTTGAATATGCATAACTAACTGTACATGGTGTAAAAAAATGTTTGACTCAAACGTTTCCAATGAATTTTTTCCTCATCCTTCAAATGAAGGAAAATTTGTTTTGACAATCCTTCATGGAAAAGTGGACTTTCCATGGTGGACAAAAAATATTATTCGATACGCGTGCAAAAGTCGGCAAAGCCACATATTCGTGTGAACAAGCAGCACTCGCCTGCGCACGGGCTTGTGCTGCTCCTTCATACTTGTGCAGGCATTGCTGAATTTGCGCGCTTGTATAGAAAAATACTATTTTGAAAAATTCAAAATGAAAAACATTTTTGACTTTTTTTTGGAGTTCAACTCTTTTTTTTTCTTTTTTTTTTGCCTAAAAATAAAGCTTAGGATGTTTACATTCAGAGCTTTTAATAGCAAAATTTGGTTTTTTGTTGTTTTCGAAAAATTGAATTTCCCGTAACCCAGGGTAAATGTACTGAAACGGCCATAGTTTCAGTCGGCGCAGCACAAGTTTCAAAATGTGCTTCCACGGTAATTGGTGATATTTGATGAGAAACTAATTTTCCAGAAAAAAAATTATCAACTTTGCACATTACTACTTTTTTCAGGATGCTAAAAGCCGCCATTCCCTAGGTGGTTGTTAGATTTAGATTTCATTTGAGTAAATTATCTCATTTTACTGGTTCCACTCAGCTTTCCCAATATAAACAACATGGAAATTTTCAATTGCGATTCGCGAGTTCTAAATATTAATCGATTCTGATTTTTCTTTTGCAAAATTATTCTCTCATCAAATGTCACCAATTACTGTGAGAGCGGATTACCATTTCAAAACTTTATGCAAAATGAATCACCCTTCTACCCAAATACCTATGTACACAGAATGAGTGCAAATCTCGAAGTCATTATAACTCGTGAAAAAACTGAACTCATGTACATTTCTCCTAAAAATAGGTCGAAAATGGTCAACTTTGAGAGGTCATAACCTACGAATATGACCTATTAGAGCTAGGACATTCTTCTTAGGGGTTTTTGAGAAAGCCGTAATTCGGAACTCTTTGAAGATACGAGTAGGATGCTCCTTCTTTTAGTTTCACGCAGAATTTTATCTACTTTATTTCTTGTAAGGACCCTGTTTACCCTCAGATGCGCTAGAAAACATCAATCCACGCAAACGTGTTTTTTGCACCTTTGAAAAAACAGGTTTGGCCATTGATTTATTCTAGACTATTTAAGACATGAATATGGAGCCGCCAAAGAAGCGTTTTCTTAAAAAAAAAACTGCACTTTAAGGGACTACACCACTGTGAATTTTTTTTTAGAATTTTTGAAATTCAATATTTCGAAAAGTTATCAACGGATTTAGATTTGATTTGATTTATTGCAACAACCCAACAGCTTACAAAAAACCACTTACAGGGTTGTATTAAGTTGTACATACAGGATCTATATTGTGTGTCTATTCTAATTAACAAGCATATTACAATATTAACTCGTTCTTACAAACTCAATTAATGCTATTTATTTCGATTGGTTATAATCTTCTTTATATGAGGAAGGGCCTGCTGTATAAATGTATTTAGAGACATACCAAATAAATCGATGTTGACCGCTATAGAGTATAAATCGTTAAAGTTTCTACATAGCTTGTAAATCGGCGAGTAGTGCAATGTATTATTTGCCGTCGGTGGTAGATACAGAAGAAAATTACTTGTGCTATTTTCTTGAGGAACATTAAGAGGAATTGGATCCAAAATAGCAGGGCACACGATCATACCGTTTAATAATTTAAAAACAAATCCTAGCGAAAGTAACAATTTCCTTTATTGAATTGTAAATGTGTTAAATCTTTCACAGTCACTTCTTACTTTAAATACAGGACAGACCCTGACTTCTTTCCAGACAGCAGGGTAGGTGCCATTTTCCAGTATCAAGTTGTAAATAAAACAAAGTGGTTTTGCCAAAGATCCCGTGCAGTCGTTTATTAAAAAACTCGGAATCAGATCCGTACCTGATGTAAGTTTGTTCGGTAATGATTTCATAGCTGTTTTAATTTCGAGTTTACCAAATTTGAGCTTATAACCCAAATAGTTACTATTTAAGTTAGGTAACAAAAGCCTTGATTGCTTAACAGATTCATACACTCTGTTAAAATAAGTAGCAAATGATTCTGCAATTGATACCGGGTCATTTAACGTATTCCCATTATACTGCAATATACCTGGAATCCTCGATTCCTTCTTCATCTCGCCTACGTAGAACTAGAATTTCTTGGGATTATTTGCCAGCGCATTTTCGCACTCAGATGTGTATACATTATAGTTCCTATCAATCAATTTCTTTATTTCAGATCTAAGTGAAGTAAAATAATTATAAAACAATACTGGATCAATGTCTTTATTTTTTTATCGTAGCTTATCTTTGATTTTAATTTTAGAAATTAGCTGTTTTGAGTACCATTTCGGAAATCGACTCTGTTTTACATTATAATTAAATTTAGGTACAACTTGATCAATAACTTCGAACAACTTAGAATATAGAAATTCGCACGCCTCTTCAATATTATTTATTTTATATAAATCACCCCAGTCAATCACCCCTATCCTGGTGATAATTTTTTCTCTTAAGAATCCAAAATTCCAGACAGAAGTCTCAAATTTCAACCTTTCTTTGAACGTTTATTTAATGTGGAAATATCTC